>CM040238.1:94450846-94509542 GCA_022545495.1 Chrysanthemum lavandulifolium
GTTTTGAGGTGATAGCTTATCTTTGGAGGCGCAAGGCAAAGGTATGGCATAGTCATAGACGACTCTGATTTATGTATTGGGACCACCTGTTTATAATGGGCCATTTTCCGCACTATTCAATAATGTAAACATTGTTTTCAAGAAATGAATAAAAGATCTTTATGAAAATCAGTTGTTCTATGCTTATGTTGCGATATCAATTTAGTAGCACCCCATTACTTGTGTGCTTCCGCTGAGCCATTTTGAGGGTGTTACAGATTGGTATCAGAGCCTAGGTTATAGAGAACTGGGTAATTTTAAAGCCTAGACTGTAACCACTTTTACAAAAACTTAACCCTATGACCGACACGCGCCGCCGCCAAGTTAATGCCTCACTTATGATCCTGTGAGATCATACTTGATAAGATACATGTTTTATCACCGCTACCTAAATTCATTATAGGTTATAATTATCTTCCCTATACGCACATTTACGTATCACAAGACCTCACCTTTCCCTCACATAATTGGAATAATGGTTCTAGTCTTTAAGATAACTTTTAAAAGTATTGGGACATATTACTAGCGTATTGCTAAGTATTTCAAAATTATTGAACCTCGGTTGAATATAGATTGATCACCATATTCAACCAGGATGATAGAGAACATAGCCCCGATCACCTATGTCCGACTCAGAGATGAATTTTGCAATACTTAGGATAGTTACAATAGCGTTATGTCCAGTAAAATTTGGTTAATGTTAATATTTGAATAAACATATAACAAGCCACTCACTGGCATTCTTTAATCATAAGACACTCACTGGCATTCCTTAATCATAAGCCACTCACTGGAATTTCTTAATCACAAGCCACTCACTAGCATTCCTTAATCATAAGCCACTCACTGGCATTCCTTAATTATAAGCCACTCACTGGCGTCACACTATTATTTCCCTATATAGAATATTTTCATATCACAATCGGGTTATGTTATAGTCACTCCTACCCCAAACCTTACATTCTGTGGACGAACCATACCATTTTAGGAGCAACCTTCCCATAGCACCTATGAGAAAGGTACAATAAACCTTGGCAAAATCTAGAAAGGCATGATAAAGGACCTATAATCCCACAAAACTTGAAAACCTTACGCCTACCTTGAGAATTAAATACCTAGAAGCTCCACCCACCTCTTAAGAATAATAAAGGCCTACTTTGTTACCCTCCTACAAACGAACTAAAAGAATTGCCATACAAACCGCTTCCGATTATCCCACATACCATTATAATCAAAATACTTCATGAATCACTTCATGAATTATTCTACAAACCGAGTTGCCACCTTACTATTACACCATAAAGTAAACTACAATTCTACCCATACCTTACCAAAATAAAGTGTTTTATGTTAGTACCTCATAAACAGAAATAACCAATGTTCCCCTTGGTAGCTAAGCCTGACCTTAGGATGTATCCTACACCTCTGCCTAAAACCATATATAACCATGAGGTTCATCAACTATTAAATCCCTAACTTTACCAAACTTAGACAACTAAACTCTACTAGTAGCTATGGGTAAATGTTATATCCTGCTACACATCCTTGCTACAATATAGTTCTAAACTTTGAGAATTCTCCTTTAAAATCCAACAATAATACTTTTCAAATCCTCGTTAAAATGAGACAAAATGTGAAACATTAAAAGTTTCACAAAACTTTCTTATACATACCATAATTAAGAACCGGTTTTACAATCTTTTGGAAAATGTGTCATTTTACACATTATCTATTTTGAAATCGTCTCTTAGTCAAACTTGTATAAACATTTAGTCGAAGAGAAATTCAAAAAAAACAAACAAAACAAAAACAAATGCTTCAACCCTTAAGAATCAACCCATATACTTTAGAATCATGATACGCCAGAAATGGGTACGTTTTGATAAGACCATGAGATGTTAGAGGTGTCCACACTAACAAAATAGTGAAACCTCATAACATCAAGAATTAGAACTTTCACCCAATGAACCTACCCCAGAAAATCATGGCTCCTCAGATAGAGGATGTGCTGCTGACATAACACCTAGGTACCCATACCCAAAGGGGAAACCCTAGAACAACCTAGGGAAAATTCAAAACTTGTTCCAAATACTATCACCTCATTTCCGACACCCTATCGGGTAATGTAAACTGTGATCCGGGACGGATCTCCTGTAAGGTGGGTAGACTATAACAACCCGTAAATTTCTAGATTATTATAATAATATTATGAAACTTGTGACAAACTAAGTAAATAGAAATTTCCACACGAGTCATACTAATTTTCTATAACCATATAGATTACTTCTTCAACTTATCAACAAAATATATTTGTCAAATTTTTAGCATATATAAATAAGAATCGGGTCTTACATCTTTTCAAAATATATTAGTAATGGTCTACATTTGGAAACCACATTGTGTTTTGTTACTACAAGTGGCATATAAATTTGGCTAAGGCTTAATCATAAATACTACTATACCAAAAGGTCCTAAACACCAAAATAATATATACCTATTTTTACCAAGATATATGTATAAACTTATCAATTTATTTATTTTTATCCATGTCGAAAAAACTTAACCTTTAGACATGACCGATAGAAACTAGTTTTACTATGAAATCGTTTGTGCATAAAATTTATTAATATATATGTATATATGAACATGAATCAAGTTTTAACATGTATATATCCATATGCATACTTTTCAAAATATATTATTGACAAATATATATATATATATATATATATATATATATATATATATATATATATATATATATATATATATATATATATATATATATATATATATATATATATATATATATATATATATATATTATATATATATATATATATATATATATATATCCTTTATTTACCCCAGCAACATCATATCATAAGTATACTATTATCCGTATGTTATCATTGGTCATCATAAACTGAAATCGTATTCCTTCTTCGAGATTCTTTCCATGTCATCCCTCCTAAGCCGAAATCCACCCAATTCCTTGTAAATTGTTCTAAGATAAATGATGTCACATCAACAACAACAACAAAAAAACAAACAATTAAAATTTATAAAGTTAGTTAAACTTTATCGAGTCTTAAACATAAAGACTAAATTGCCGTATTAATTAGGTTGCGTGTCGGAGCCGTGCACTATCATCCCTTAATTTAATTCCCTTTGGTCTACTAATTGCCAAGGTGAGTTTCATAGCCCATACTTTTAATCAGATTATACTTTTTTCGGGAAGATACATGCTCATTTTACTTAAATGATTTTAATGGTGCATTTCCATGCATACTATGCCTTTTGATTGATATGTTTTAAGATATATCATACATAGATGTTTTATGGACCATACCAAAATGCTTGACTTAGAATATTACGCAGCTTAGCCTAAGTCTTTAGATCCCAAATTGCCCTTTTCATGAACCACAATTCCTCACTGGAAGCGAATGTTATAAATAGATCTATTGGGGTCACTCCTATTCGGTTGACCCCGCTTGGGTCAAGGCAAAACATATAGCATGTCGAACTCGAGTGTATTGGGATAAACACTCGCCATGGGCTCCTTGTTTATATGACTTCTTTTGCATACGTAAACCGCCGTAGCTTCGGTTGCATGAACTTAGTGTTACGTAATTGATTTATAATATATGGCATTATATTCGTTGTAATGTGCATATACCGCTTATGGTCCACTAATGAAATTCTTTTATGAAATGTAATCATAAATTTTATGACATTATGCAAGACGAATGGTCATCAAAACCAAATGTTAAATGATATACTGAAGTGCCTTTTAAATAAATCTATGAACTCACCAACCTCGTGTTGACACTTTTTAGCATGTATCTTCAGGTTTTGAGGTGATAGCTTATCTTTGGAGGCGCAAGGCAAAGGCATGGCATAGTCATAGACGACTCTGATTTATGTATTGGGACCACCTGTTTATAATGGGCCATTTTCCGCACTATTCAATAATGTAAATATTGTTTTCAAGAAATGAATAAAAGTTTTTTATAAAAATCAGTTGTTTTATGCTTATGTTGTGATATCAATTTAGTAGCACCCCATTACTTGTGTGCTTTCGCTGAGTAATTGTTCCAAGAAAAAGTTTAGGGATGTAAAGCGAGCCAAAGAAAAAACCACGGGGATGTATTTTGGACTTTACTCTACTTTTAATCTACTTACTGTTTAATTAATTTTTTTAACATACTATGGAAACAACTATTAGCGAGTGCATGCCACCGCCAATACCCTTTCGACTTCGCCATTTTTTTCATGAAACTTTTAGATACTCCCTTCGGATTTTTACTTTATCCCGTTAAAAACACTAAATGGCAAAATAGAGTTTTGGCGAGGACATATCCTTGCCAAAGGTGAAAAAACGTCGTCGCTAGTTAGGTCATCTTTAGAGATCTTCTTTTCACCTCAACAAAACACATAAACACATACCCAAATACCTAAATCGCTTTCTTCTTCTTTCACCTACCAAAATTACCACGTTGTAACATAAATTATCCACCTTCACCACCAACTCCATCACCACCGCCGCACCATTGTGCATCGCCACCACAACCGCCCCTACCACCAAAAATTCAGGGCCCAGGTTGTGTTGTTTTACTAAGAATTTATGTGGGCCCTACTTAGTCATCACTAAAAGCTCATCATAGCCGTCGCCAATACTTTTCTGTGACGGTCTTTTGGCGAGGACCTTTTTAGGCCGACATGCCTTCGCCCAAAACCTTTAGCCGATATGTTCTCGCCAAAAACCTTTAAAGAGGACATATTTTGCCAAAAGGCTCTAATATTGAATTGTATATTGTATATATTAAAACTATCCTAGTGAAAAATGCATTTGTTTTAACACGTAGCATTCAAATAATATTGATGTCACTGATGACGTATAGTCTATATTCGGGTCACGCGCCTGACTAAAGTCCGATACTAACGAGCCCAACACGAACTGGGCTAAGCCGATAAGTGTTTGGGCCCACGAAGGCCCAATCCGAAAGTTATTTATGGAATACGATATCGGATATCTTCTAATCTTTGAGATAATCGCCTCAACCGACTTAGGCGGATCGTCAAGGTTGGGGAACACGGAACCAACAAGGATTCTGTGTATATAAAGGAATCCTATCCTCGTTAAAGGTATGATCTAAACCCTAACTCTCCTTTAACCCTAAACCGATTACTTACTCACGCCGGAGGATAATCGGGAGACAATCCTCGATAAGCCTAACGGTGTTTTCTGTTACTTAGTGCGCGTCTCAAGAATCAAGACTCAATTGATACGAGCCGGAGCCCCAAACAAGGAACGTCCAACTTTTGTATCAACAAGTGGCGCCATCCATGGGACCACCGTCTAAGAACTAAGAACTAGAATGACGAAACACGGAAATCGCCGATCGCAAACAGACCTTACAGAAAGAAGCCGCACACCGGATCGCCTTCCAAGCACTCTGGGACAACCAAGGTCGCTAAAAATCAAGGGTTAGGCCCGCACTAGTCTTCCTACAAAGGAACAATGCTCGGGACAACCCATGCGACTACCACCACCACCAGGCAGAGATCCGTTGCACACTGCTTTTGCTACTCCCTTCAATCAAGATAGAAACCGACCCTTGAAGGCACCGATGCACCGACGTAAACAAGGGCGGGTAGTAGAAGCAGACACCCTCACTCTAGAAGGAGTTGCATCGGAACTCGCACCGGGAGATTTCGTATCTCAAAATTACGAAACCTTGGCAGCCCTCATGCAAGAGGAAGCAAAAAAGAGGTCGAGTCAAAGCCTGCATGCTCGACTCAATTTCGACTCGTATCGAAATGTCCCCACCGCTACCGTCGGAAGGAGAAGCGCGGAAGGATAGCCACGACCCCTAGTGTTTAATGTAATTGGGAGGAGAGTTGAAGATGATGAGACATCTAACTCGCAAAGATCCGGAAGGAAGCGAGGAAGATGAACGGCGCACCAATGTCCACGCCAGCTTGGTAGCCAAAAGTTCGTGATGACTGGGCGATGACACTCCCAAGTGAAAGTCCTTCGCGCGATTCGAGGACAACGGCGCAAACGTCGAAAAGGGAAAGTTTGTCCTTCGTAACTCCTCGACAACGAGGATAGCGAACCGACACCGGAAGTCCGAAACAAATATCGTAACTGGGAGGATGAAGATATAACCCTCCCGTGGCACCGCCAAAAAGTGGATGCGTTTACTCGGCGCATCAGTGATTTCTCAGAGAACAAAAGGAGGCGCATGCCCGCCAACGTAAAAACCTATGATGGAACAGGTGATCCTGATGATCACCTAAAACTTTTTGAATCAGCTGCTACAATTGAAAACTGGCCACAGCCTGTATGGTGCCACATGTTCAATTCTACACTAGTAGGAAATGAGCGGAACTGGTTCATCAAGCTTCCACGCAGAAGCATCAATGGTTTTGAAGAGTTGAGAAAGGCGTTCCGCCTAAACTTCACTCAGCGGAAGAAGTGTGCTAAGAACCCAGTTGAACTCGCCAGGGTCAAACATCGCCAAGGGGAATCTACAAGCGCTTATATGAAAGGTTCAATGACAAGATTCCCCAATCCTTTGATGAACTCATGAAACGCACACGGTCCTTCGTCCAAGGAGAGGCCGCAGCGGCGGATAGCAATAAAAGCTACTCGAACTACCGGTCACAGGAACAACCTGGGAGACAATCCACCGACCGGATTAGTAACCGTAACAGGAGTTATCGCAGCCAGGGGAGCGGGCGGGACAACGACAAGTATATCCCGCTGACAAAGACTCCAAAGGAAATACTCGCAATAGAAGGTGCGAATTTCCCAAGACCTCCACCAATGCGTACCCCAAAGGATCGGCGCGTAGGGGGTGGGTATTATGATCACACGGACAAACTAGTCAAGGAGGGTAGACGGACCATCTTGTCAAGAACATCAAAGAAGGAAAGATAGACAAAAGACCGGAATAAGAAGGAAGGACCCAAAGATAAAGTCGACACCATTTACATGATACTGATCATGGCAATGAGTAACCGTGCGAAGGTCGCCGAAGTTTTCCCACGGAAGTGCAATCACTTTCCTACCTTAACTACGCATAACGCAAAGAGTAGAGCCGCTCATCATCGAAATTAATGCAGGGGGTCACGACATCCACCACATGTATGTTGATGGTGGAGCGTCTGCAGATATAATGTAAGAACACTGCTTCAAGCGACTGCGCCCGAAGATATGACCAAGTGACCCTAAGATAGTAGACTGAGACGGGAAGGGTAAGATATGACCAACTGACGACTCTTTCTACTTGTGCGATTTGACTAACTGATCACCTACCGTTTGGATGAACTTAAGAATTAGTGGGTGAGTGTTTAAGTTGCTAACGCCCGGGCACTCACTATTATAAGTCTAGCATGTAGCGGTACTTAATGACTCGACAGGGACTAGGAACAACTGGACTTATGAGGGACACCGACTTCTCCAAAGGTGGCATCTTTGTTGATAGGTTAGGGCGAATTGACCAAACGTTGTCCTCTCGACTTTGACCCCACCTGAAGTAATTGGAAGTAATTAGACGTAGACATTACTAGCTAGGATGAATAACTAGGTTAGCACCACTCTCCTCTATTGATTACACCTTTGCCTTTAATCTGCTTTAGTAGTTACTTAATTACAACATTCTTAAAATCTGTGACACCTAGACTTAGTAATAATCCAACACACATAGCTCTTGGGACGACCTCGGTTTTACCCAATACTACACTACACACGACCGGGTACACTGCCCGTTAGGGCATTAGGGTAGACCATAGGTATAACGAGACTTTATAAATATTAAAACCTCGGTCAAGAGAACTCGTGATCAAGTTTTTAGGCCACGGGAGTTATATTAGGATTGCTATTAAGTCTTTCATTTTTGTTTTTTTTTAATTTTCTCAAATTCTCACGATCACTATTCAAGATTTCAGGTACCTTGGAAGTTGTTAACATTGATGACCTCACTCTTGAGTAATATTTGCCGTTGACAAGAGCAGAACAAGGGTCGGGTCTCATAAGATCGGCAATTGCAGCTGATGTCCATTTCAAAATTAAAAACCAATTTATGAGGGAGCTTCGTGGTAACCCTTTTTTGGAAACAGGGACGAGGATGCATATGATCACATTGAAAATGTCCTATACATCACAAGCCTTTTCAATATTTCGGGGGTGTCTCATGACACTGTTATGCTAAGGGTATTCCCCATGACTCTTACTGGGGCTGCCAGAAGATGGATTGAAAGATTGCCCACCGGGGCGGTTAATACTTGGGCTCTTCTAAAAAAGCACTTCATTCAGAGGTATTGTCCTCCGTCGAAGATTTCTAACCACTCTTGAAATCCATAATTTCAAGCAAGAAGACGATGAAACGTTGTATCAAGCCTGGGATAGGTACAACGATCTCCTTTACAAATGTCCTACACATGATCTGAACAACCAGCAAAAGGTCAACATCTTCTACAAAGGAATCAACGTAACTAGAAGACAGATGCTGGACTATCAAGGACCAATCCCGAACATGACTCCTACTCTAGCAATTGAAGCCATTCAAAAGATGGTTGATCATTCTCAAAAATGGCACGATGGAGGAAGCAAAAGAAACCAAGGCGGAAGTTTTGACGGAATTGCAGCCATCGCTAGCAAAATTGAAAATCTAAGTCGAGACATGCTAAAAGTTAGAGAAACCGTTCATGCCATCCAAGTAGGTTGTGAAAGCTGTGGGGGAGGACATCTCACCAAGAATTGTCCTCACGTTAACGAAGAAATTGAAGAAGCCAAATATGGAGAAAATCGACCGTTTTACGAAGATAATTGAAATAGTAACGGGTATCGTGGAAATTACAACCGTGGGCCGTATGGAGAAAGAAAGCCCAACCTTGAAGAGACAATAAACAAATTCCTGGAAAATTCAGCCCAAAGACAAAAGGAACAAGATGAGTGGCTGAAAGAATTCCAGAAAACACTGACAAAAGTCTTTCCAATCACGAAACAACCCTAAAAAACCTTGAATCCATGGTGGAAAAGCTTAGTGAGAAAGTAAGGATGAATAACACTAAACCGGAAGGATCAAAACCCACAATGGAATGTAAAGTGATTTTTTCTGATAATGGCTCGAAGATATAGGCTAATTCTCACACTGAAGATATGGATTCTGGTGAAGATTCCGTCGACAGATCGGAGTTACATCGTAACCTTACTAAGGAGTTACGGCGTAACTATGTTTTTGACAGCGATCGTGGGGTTATGGCAGATATTGATAAGGATGATTCAAGCGAGTTACGCCGTAACCAAAATTATGAGTTACGGTGTAACTAGTATACATGGGCGCACGAATTCCTCAAGTGGACTAATCAGAACACAGGTAATTAACTGATGATCCCACGACATTAATTTATGCCCTCTGTCCCCATCTAAAAAGAAATATCACCGGTGCAAAAAGATACCCGTAACTAAGGGGGACTGGTATGATTTATGGGCATCGTGTGACCCGAGAAATGAAATTTGTGATGGAGGACGCGATAAGGATAGGGTCAAAAATAACAAATTAAAGTGGGCCGCATACACTGATGAAGAAAGATTGGAAAAACTCTCCTTCGAGGAAGAAGAGGAACGACCTATCACTCACTGATGTACTCCGATAATCATAATTGACAATGAATCCACACGAGCATGGCCTACGTGCGACCCTTTCCGCGAGTATTGCAACGGTGGTGATAGTTTAAAAGAAGAAGAATAGACGTGCCCTCACGAGCTTGAAAGACATAATATCAAATTCGGAGATTTAACATTTGATGATTGGTACGCGAACAATTCAGGAATGCTAAAATTAACCCAAATCTTCTTAAAAAGCTCAAGATTGACTACGAGGATCATAATCAGAAAAAGGAATTGGTTAATAATGACATCTACTGCATGGAAGATCCTTTAAGAGGAACTGATAACAATGAAACCCAAGTCATTGGTGTGAAAAGATAAAATCTCCTGGGGAAATCTTATGGGCATCATGCAACCCTTATGACGATAAATGTAATGGGGAAGCGACTTAATGAGAATGGGAGAGGATGAATTCTTTTGGACCTCAACCAACGATAACGAAGGACAAGTTTGCCTTGGTTAGACAACTTGGGATTTGACAATTGGGTAAAGATCAAGTATGGACAAGTTGATGCGTCAACAAAGGAAAAGATTTTGAAAGAATACATGAGTAAAGAAAATTCAAACGACGAGAGTCCTAACAACTCGAGCGAAATAATAGTTGAGGATGACAAAGAGTTGATAAGAAATGAGAAGGAAGAATGCAAACGTGTACTGGTGAAGAATTTGCTCGATGAGGAATGGTTTAAAGGTACCGAGTCTGACGACGATGACATTAAGGGGATTTTAGATTACCTTGAGTTGCAAGGAAATGAGGAATTTACTGACCCCGATGATGAAGCATATGAGCAAAGGAGGTGCAAACTCCTTGAGATTCCATATAAGAGGCCACCACCGATTATTACCGAAAAGTATGAGTTCACTCGATACCACTTGGGGTCGGAGGAAAAAATTTTCAAAATTCGGAAGATCAAGACTAAAGAATATCTCCGCACTGCCACAAATGTCGCTTGGGTCAGGCATAACTTGATGACGGACATGGAGGAGGTTGGCCAAGTCCAAAGGCCACCATAAAGCCCCGAGGATCTGAGTCTAACTTAAAGACTCGTAAATAAAGAAAAGTGTTCTTTCGGAAGACAACCCGAATTATCCCTGTCTTTTGTTTTATTTCCATTTTTGTAGGGTTTTGTGTTTTTAACCATTTTTGCAGGAAACAATGAATGATTGTCGCTGCAAAGATGTCGATTCGACTATAGTTACGACATAACTCATCTCGTTGGTTACGCCGTAACCAACCCCTAGCAGCAAATTTCGGATGCATTACCAATTACGGCGTAATTCCATCCCAATGGTTACGATGTAGCTACACTTTTCAACAGATGCGGGTTTTGCCTAGTTACGACGTAACTCCTCTAAGAGTTACGACGTAACTATCCTATGCTTTACTTCTTTCATTTTAAACACAATAACCTAGTATTAGTATTTTAAATAAACTTTGTGGGTGTGTTCCTTGTAAACCCTCACGAGACTTCACTCGTCCACTTGGGACACCAAGTGGTTTAAAGGGCTTGTTGCATATGCTAAATGCAACCGTGATTTCTACGAAAGTGAGTTAGGTTTGTTTTTCATTTTTCATTTTTTTCTTTTTAGAATTATGCATGTCGGTAGTGTGATTTCAGGGATTGAAGTTTGCTCATGGATGCTTATACGAAGGCACGACTCTTTTTCGTAGGCATTCTTTCTTTTTGGAGCAAATTTCAGGGATGTTCTCGCTCTAATATTACTTTTCTCTTCACCTTTATTTAACGCTTAGTACAAAAGGGACTTTGTCAATTCAAGTGGGGGGACGAGTAGAATTATCTCTTGAACGTTATTTTGCCCTCGTTTTTCTATTTTATTTTGAAAAATTATGCCATTTTTAAAATTTTGACATGTTTTTCTTAACTTAACTAGATTAGACCTTAGTCGAGCACATACAACCCTTGATATTATATGGTGAGATTAGCCTTATCCATTTCTAATATTTTACCCTAAATCCACCAAATTATGAGTGTGCGAGTAGCTTGTAAACTTTAGAACTTGGCCTTTGCATCATTTCGAGACCATAGACAAGATATGTTGGGTTAGCTCGATGTATTTGGAATTTTTAGTTTAAGAAGGCAGTATTATAGGATTATCACCCAAATAGCCTACCATTGTGTGTCTATCGATTAGTCACCTCGACTTCTCGACCCCCATGTGAAACCATTTTGTTGCACTCACCTTTAGTGAAAGATACCCCTAGATACACCCATCTGAGCCATTCCTTTCATTTTGTTAACCAATATATTATTTCGATACACCTATACACCTTAGCCTACCCTGTAGTCTTTATTCGTGATTGGGAAGTCATCATTTGCCTAAGTTCAAGGTTCAAGTGGAAAGGTTCGGGAATCACGCTTTCGTCGACGACATATTCTTGAAGATCATTGAAGACCCCCCGAATTCCCATTGTTCATCTCAAGTGGGGGGCATATTATGTTTAGTTGTTATGTTTAGATTCAAAAAAATAATAATAAAAAAAATAAAAATAAAATAAAAATTATGTTATTTAGTTTATTGTAAAGTGCAATGTTATAAGCACTATGAGCTTTATATAGATTTAGTATCGAGGAGGCCACCTCGGTCACATTCAAGATTGGAGTTGGTGAGCCAATCTGTTGGAGAAAAGGTAGTGTGCCCATCATGACGCCATCTAATAACACATCTACCTAGTACATCATGATCCGCTTAACTTCAAAGCTTGAACTTTGGGCGGACGGTAAATGGTGATTACTTGGTTATAGATTTAGACTATCTGTTTGATTCTTATTTACACCATTTATATATCCCATGTCTTATCCTACCCTTTAGTCATGAAGCGTGTCTAGGTGATGGAGCAAGCAATCTTTGGTGTCTTGGCCATGGATTTGGTCATGTATCATTGATTTTGTCCACTTCGTAGCAAAGCGTGGCTCGTAAAGCCAACTCATCGTAAGATTACGCGTAACTCTCCCAAAAGATTACGACGTAACTATATTAGGTCAAATGAGGTTCCGCGCACCGATAACTACGTCAGTAACTCTTGTTTACACGAAGAAATAGAGGATTACGTGCAATTTATGAAGAAATAAGGATTATGGCGTAACTATTTTATTGGTTACGCCAGAACCCGATCCGCTTATAAATACCCCACGATTTCCAACATTTCGAGCATCCCATTTCACACACCACAACCAAAGAACGTGGGAAGAAACCGAGGCGGTCTCTAGAGGAGCATATGGAGCTATCTCCAAGGGAGAAATCACTCCCCACGATAAGCATTAGCATTTTTCTTTTCTTTACTTTCGATTCATGTATTTCGTAACATTAATTATTGAATTCATTCGTATGGTTAATATGAGCGCTAAGCACCTCTTGGTGTCACCTAGTTATGATTCCTTAATTGTTTTGTTTGCATTTATATTACTTCCGTATAATTATTTCTATGTGTATGCATGCATAGTTTATTGGTAGCTACCCTTGTTTCGTAGTTTTGAATGGCGGTAGAGGCTAGTTGCTTAGGAGATATGACCAACCGACCCTAAGTGAGTAGACCGAGATGGGAAGGGTAAGATATGACCAACCGACGACCCTTTCTACTTGTGCGATTTGAGCAACCGATCACCTACCGCTTGGATGAACTTAAGAATTAGGGGATGAGTGTTTGTTGCTAACGCCGGCACTCACTATTATAATTCTAGCATGTAGCGGTACTTAATGACTAGGCTTAGGGACCAGAACAACTGGACTTATGAGGGATACCGACTTCTCCAAGGTGGTGGCATCTTTGCCGATAGGTTAGGGCGAATTGACCAAATGTTGTCCTCTCGACTTTGACCCTACCTGAAGTAATTGGAAGTAATTAGACGTAGACATTACTAGCTAGGATGAATAACTAGGTTAACACCACTCTCCTCTATTGATTACACCTTTGCCTTTAATCTGCTTTAGTAGTTAATTAATTAAAACATTTTTAAAATCTGTGACACCTAGACTTAGTAATAATCCAACCCACATAGCTCTTGGGACGACCTCGATTTTACCAAATACTACACTACACACGACCGGGTACACCGCCTGTTAGTGCATTAGGGTAGACCATAGGTATAACGAGACTTTATAAATATTAAAACCAGTCAAGAAACCTCGCATCACATATATAACACACAAACAATATAAAACAAATAATCAAACAAACAAATAAACATGGGTTGCCTCCCAAGAAGCGCTTTTCTTTGTTTACGAGTCTTGTAGCTAGACTCAGAGTCATAACGCACTATCCTATGTGAGTAAGCTCCTCATCGAGGATATCGTTTGGATTAAAATCTTCTTTTTGTTTTCTATTAGTACATTTTGTTCGGTATAACTTCTCAAACTTTTCTTCAATGGGATCATATAATGTCATCTTTATATGCCATGATCCATCTTCTTCTTTCGGTGGCTTGTTCCAATTCCATTTCTTCTTTGAACTCTCCTTTTTCTACCAATTCATCCCTAAGTTAATTGGTAAGGCTCCTAGGAATTCGATCATCTTCCTAAATACTAATGGATCCTCAAATGAATCTATCTCGGTGTCCTGAGCCAGTTGTTGTTCAATAGTATGAGTTTTATTCATGAATTCTTCATATAGATAAAATGGGCGTTGAGGTCCAATAAAATCTCCATTAATCCAAGATGCATATCTCGATGGTCTTCTATCCAAAGCTATCCCATGAGGTATTTGTTCCTCATCAATGTCATAAGCATGCTTTTTGACATCGTAGATTGACCTATTATATCCTTCTCCTACTGTAATTTTGAACATCTTACAATCAATTATAGCACTAGCGGTAGCTAAGAATCCTCTTCCAACTAACAATGGGCATGTACGCTCACTAGCCATATCAAGGACATGGAAATCCGCCAAAATAGTCAATTTTCCTATATGCACTATAATGTCTTTTATTATCCCTACCGGATATGCTAGACTCTATCCGCTAAACAAATTATCTTTTCGCTTTCTTCTAACTTTCCTAAGTTGAGACTTTTATAAAGGGGTAACGGAAGTAAGTCAATGCTTGATCCTAAGTCGGCTAATGTGTCAAAAACTTTGGAATATCCAATGCTACAAGGCAGAACGAAGAAGCCTGGATCATTTAACTTCTTAGATCGTTTATTTTGGAAAAAAATGGACCCATTTTCACCCAAATTTAATCTTTCCTCATATTTATCCATTAAAGCATGATAATAAGGTGCATGAGTTAAGACATCAAAAAGCGGTTTCTCTTTGTAAAGTTCTTTGAATTAATCTTCCATGGTTATTTCGGGTTTTGATTAGTTGGTGGTTCAAGATTTTGTTGACCGACACTTGATTTTCATTGTGTTCTTGGTTTTTGGCACATTTGAGTTTGCTTGAAACATGTTTTAACATTATTGATCGAGTGAAATTGGGGATGTGATGAAGGGTATGGATATGCGCCTTCTTTTGATGGACAAGATCCTTGAGTTGA
Organism: Chrysanthemum lavandulifolium; assembly: GCA_022545495.1. NCBI lineage: Eukaryota > Viridiplantae > Streptophyta > Magnoliopsida > Asterales > Asteraceae > Chrysanthemum > Chrysanthemum lavandulifolium. Next base: position 94,466,057 of record CM040238.1, read on the forward strand.
TGAAATCGCGTTAACCTTTGGGTTCTTGATGGTATCACTGGGAGTGCTCCCATTATTCACCATTGAAAACCTTTAAAAGGGTGTCAAGCTTATTTGTCATCTCACTTTGTTGTCGCTTTGAAATCGGCTTCAAATTTTCACAATCGAGTTTCTTGAGTTGACATAAAGTTAAACACCAATCCTTCAAGATTGTTGGAGTTATTGGAAATGGAAGGATTGTTGTTAAAGGTACAGTTCGAGGATGAACTGTTTGGTTGAAAATGATTAGGTGGAGTTGAATAATTGCTTTGAGTCGAGTTTGGATTTTGTTTCTACCTAAGATTTGGGTGATTTCTTCAAGAGGGGTTGTATTAATCACCTAAGTTGTTTTGCTCGGGTTTACATCTTAACTTACTTGTGTGATCATATTATGGTGACCTAACAAGAAGGTAATATTTTAGGATTAACACCCAAATAGCCCATATGTGTATATAATTCTGCACGTTTATCGATTAGTCACCTCGACTTTTCAAACCCCATGTTAAAACCCTTTTGTTGCACTCATCTTTAGTGCAAGATGCCCTAGATACACTCTTCAGAGCCAATATTTTCATTTCATACCCTTATCAATATTGTTTCGATATACCTATTCTTTTTTTTGGGTAAAGGGGATACCCCTGGTAAAATATTTCGATACACCTATATATTCACCTTAGCCTACTGTATAGTCTTAGCTCATGATTGGGAAGTCATCGTTTGCTCAAATTTAAGGTCCAAGTAGAGAGATTCGGGAATCACGCCTACGTCAAAGACATATATTTAAAGATCAATGAAGACCCCCCACCCAAAGTTTCTGAATTATGATTCATCTCAAGTGGGGGGGTGTTATTATTCTTTGTAGTTATTACTCAAAAAAAATAGTTTGTTATTGTTACGATGTAATATTACAAAAATTGTAGCACTAAGTTGATATAAGCTTAATGGATTAGTATCGAGGAGGCCACTTCGATCACATTTGAAGATTGAGTTGGTGAAGTGTTTACACCAAAATATTGAAGACCAAGTAGTGTGCTCATCATGACGTCCACTAATGGCACACTTACTTGTTGCATTATGATCCGGTTTTTGTGTCTTGAAGTTTGGATTTTGGATGAACGGCCAACGGTGACAACTTGGTTAAAGGCTAAGACTATTTGCTTCTTATTTTATTTTTTACACCATTTATGTGCATTCCATATCTTACCCTACCTTTTAGTCATGAAGCGTGTCTAGGTGATGAAGCGAGCAATCATTGGTGTCTTGGCCATGGATTTGGTCATGTATCATTGGTTTTGTCCACTTTGCCATGGCACGTTAGTAATGACAATTCACCCTTGCCTATATGATTTGTTCACCCAATATTTCCTTCGAAGATTGTTTTGACCTTAGCTCTAGTGGTGGAGATCTGTGTAACCGCCAAGCCTATGATATAATACCTGTTATGACTGTGGGTTGAGTGACCACCCCGAAATTGACACTTAGATTAGAGAGAGAGTATGAGTGTTTGTTTCCCATTTCATGAGGTGTTCGGCTTTGAAATTTCTAGCATAGGAAGTTTTTAATCTCATATTTCCTAAGTAAAATTGGGGGATATCGTTTTAGAAATGATTCTAATAAGGTCTACTTGAGGGCAAGTAGAGTTTAAGTTGGGGGATATTTGATGACATCAAATAATCCTGATATTTAAGTGTCAATTTCCCCTTATTATGCTCATTATTTGTATCGTTTATATGCATATATGCTTTAATTTCTTTACATTTCGTTTCCAGGTTATAAATGAGCATAGGAACAAAAGATATGCGGAATTGGAAAAGAACTTACAAAGATACACACTTTAGTATGCTGACTAAGAAGAGTTACGGAGTAGTTCCACTCTCCACTTATGTCGTAACTATGAATTCAAACATAAATACCAAGTCAACATTAACCAAATATTACGACGTAAATACCTCATAAGGTTACACCGTAATATTCTGAAGACTTAGTGATTTTTATGACTAATAAAAACTCAAATGTAGGGATGCTCTTATAAATCCTTTATATTGATGTTATCTTAGAGGATGGTAGGGTAAGAATGTATGAAAAAAAAGAGAAAAACATACAGACTACCATCCTAATCGTGAATGACCATCAATTTCTATTAAGGCCAACACAAATGACACGACTAAAATATGTACAAAATGAGCAGTATCAGTGATGGTCCTCTAATCTTGTGGTTATTCTTGATGCTTTTATCCTTCTAAATCTCCTGGAAAATGCTATATGTTTTTGTGTGTGTGTGTGTGAGAGTAGGTAGTTGTGGTTCTCCAAGTTTCTAGTAAGGTTAAGGTAGTCCTCAATTGATCAAAATGGTTGCATTGAGCAGTATCAGCAATGGTCCTCTAATCTTGTGGTTGTTCTTGATGCTTTTATCCTTCTAAATCTCCTGGAAAATGCTATACGTTTGTGTGTGTGGGAGTAGGTAGTTGTGGTTCTCCAAGTTTCTAGTAAGGTTAAGGTAGTCCTCAATTGATCAAAATGGTTGCATTATATCTTTGAGAAACTTTGGCCCCAAGGTGTAATAAAAGGAAACACCAAAATTTCCCCTAAAAGAGTTAATAAGGGTGACATGATCGGACTTGGCTTAATGGGGACTTAATTCTCTTTATATAAACAAACCCTATTTATTATGTTTCCCTATTGGTCTCGCTACTATACCAAACCCTCCCTCCGGTCGCATCTAAGTAATTTAAGTGGAGAATTCCTTCGTACTTGGGTGTCCCAATGAGCCCGTAGGCAAGGTCTAGAACCTACCAAATCCGCTGGATTTATTTTTTGTCCACCGGATTTGGCTATTTCAAGTGACCCGCTTAAACTTGTTGAATCCGCTAGACACAATAATTGTCCTCCTAATTTGGGCCTTTCATCAAAGATGGTCAAAATAAAAGTTGTAAAGCTCTCTTTCCTTTTTACTTGGCATTTTGAATCACCAAATCGGAGATGGTATGAGCAAGTTATTGACAAAATAGTGGAGGTGTGTCGGGAAACTCCATATATATGACTTTGAGTCTTCGTTTTCACTCCAATTCATCACGTTGCTTCTAATGAACCTACTGTGGAAAACTAGAAGGGGGGGCTGAATAGTTTTACCTATTAAAACTTCATTTAGATCAACTTATTTCAATCTATTTAATGTGTGAGTTGGATGATGATAGATAAAGCATATAAAAAAGTAATGCAAAGATAAAGAGTAAGGAACACAAAACCATGACACGAATGTTTATAGTGGTTCGCCACAAGGACACCTTCCTTGCCCTACTCCACTCCCCGAGTTCCCCACTCGAGAGTTCGTAAGCACTACACAACACAAGCTCCTTAATGTGGCGGAGAAGCCTTCACAACGTCACCTACTCTTTATCCGGTACAAGGCTAGACACCGGGTTCTTCCATGAGGTAGAACCAAATCTATCACAATGTCGCCTACACTTTATCTGGTACAAGGCTAGATACCTAGTTCCATTACAAAGGAGGAACTACCACCCAACACTACATAACTAACCCAAAGGAGAGACACTCCTTATTACAACATCATAAGGATATCACTATCCTTTAACCCGAACTAACTAACTTGTACATCGATTTACCATATCGAATGTACTCCCTAGGCACCTTTCACTAATGTCTTCGACTTGACCCTTTGGCACCTTTCACTAATGCCTTCGACGCGACCCTTTGGCACCTTTCACTAATTCCTTGTACTTGACCCTTTTGGCACCTTTCACTAATGCCTTTAACACAACACTTCTAAGGAGGGAGGAAAGAACTATCAACAAGATAACTTCAGTAGTCTTGATGATGACGAAGCTTGGAAACTCATGGACTTGAGCTTGCTCAAATTCAAGAGGTGGTGATCTCGCCTTTAAGAGGAACCTAGGGAATCACACAAACACAAAACTACATAGAAAGATCCTTTGGATCAGAGGTTAGAGATATTACAATACTAAGAGAGAGTATGTGTAATAGGGGTGAGTTGCAAGAGATAAATGGATCACTATTTATAGGAAAATTTCTCTATTGTTCCCCAGTTCCCACGGATCCTCCCGGAGGATCCGCTAGTGTAATCAAGGGATCCGCACCGGGTCGACTTAAGTCCGGATTTTGGGTTGCAAACCGGAATATGGGTTATGGGTTATAGGTTATGAACCATGGGTTATGGATACCTAACATGATGCAATGTATCTAGACATTGGGTCATGGGTCTTGGGTTATGGATCATGGATAATACCCAACATGACTTCATGCATGATGTCATGCAATGGGTTATGGATCAAGCTTCGTGGGTATGGATCATGGACTTGGGATTTTACCTAACAATATTCAATGTATCTAGTCAATGGGTTAAGGACTTAGATTTTTACCTATTACATTACCTATTACAATATATATCAAGTATGTATATATATATATGTACATTTCCATATTATGTAAACACTAGTTGTTATACATATGCATTTCTATAAGATGTAAACAATATTACTTGTTTAGTATTTTATATGAAAATGTAAGTGTGTTAGTAAACTATTGACTCAAACCATTTACGTATTTTATTTGTTTCGTTAAAATGATTTTACGTTTGTTATCGACAAAACATTAGAAGATCGAAAAATATAAATAAACGTTTTTACGGATTATTTGTATTAACAATCTCCCTCTTTTTATTGATGACAAAACATATGATTATTTTAAGGAAAAAAATAAAATTTCGTAAAAGTTTTAATCAGAGTTTTTACTCTCTTCTCCCCTTTTTTGTCGAAACAAAAATAGCGTCGAAAAGAAACTAACACATTGTTTTGAGAAAAATGTGTGAAAAGTAATAATATGAAAAATAGAGAGTATGAGAAGAGAAGAATTCTCGTCTTAGCTCCCCCTTGAAGGGTGCTTCCCTTTGTTGAGGGCGTCAAGTAATTAGGAAGACTAAGCGAGTGGTTTGCAATTATGTTTTCAAATGGTTTCGTCTTTTGACGAAAATGCTCCCCCTTGACGAGTGATCCCCTTTGTGAGGGCGTCAAGTAATAAATAAATCCTAAGAGAAAGTATTGCAAGCGTTTTTGCAATAGTTTTGCTTTGACTAAAAGCTCCCCCTTGTTGAGGGTGTCAAAGTCTTCATGTGTATTTTGAAAATTTTCAAAACAAAGGTTAGAAAGCAAGTATATGATGCATAAATTCCTGCAAATGAGACTCAAATTAGTAATAAAAGTGCTTCATTGCACGGATCCCACGGTTCCTCGTTTGGAGGATCCGTCTAGGCAAAACGGAGGGATCCGTGTACCTTCAATCTCATGACAAGAATGTGGATGTAAAGTATGATGTTAACATCAAATAAGATATGTATTAAGCACCAAATATATTCTCAAGACCACATGGCATACAACATGTAATTTCATTCAATAAAACATGAGAATAATACACATATCTCTAAAACTAAGAGAATGACAAAAGCATGTAGTACATTTTCTAATAATTTCTAAGTTGTGCCGAAAACTAATAAAAAGCATCAATGTGCTTGTAATCTTAGGTTCTAAGGATGAGTAGATTTGTTGATTTGGTCAAATCGTTCAAGGAGATGATTAAACATGAATTGCAACTCATTTCATACTTCTTGAACTAGACCTTGGGTGAGTTGACAATTAGAGCAATTATTGTCATGAGTAGGATATGGGATGTTTTGAGGAGGTTCCACAAAGGTTGAAGGATTTGTGGAGGTGAGTTGAGTGACGTAGGTGTGGTTCAACTAAGAATGAAGGTGATGATGTATGGGTCGGTGGTGGAGATGGGAAGTTATCTATATGGTTATGTCTTTGGTGATTCCTTGTTTCTAATGATGGATTATTTTATGGTGAAGTTGAATGGAATACAGGTGTTGGTGATGTTTCATCGTCAAAGTTTTGGTGTGAAGGTGGTTCCCTATTTAATGAAAAGGATGGTGAATGAGAAGTCCTCGGTGGTGAGTCTTCTAAAGAGTAGAGGTTTGGGTGTGAAAGAGGTGCGGTAAAGGAGTGTAGTCTAGGTTCTAGAAATGAAGGCTTAGGCGTTTTAGTTGAGCTAGGTGTGTTTAGTTTAGAGGGTATGGTAGTGCTTGATGAAGGCCTTTCTAAATCAAAGGGTCGAATACTAATTCTAGCGGTTTTCTAGCTTTGGTTGGTTGAGTTTGTTGAGGAGGTATTCTAGTATTTGATCCTTTGACGGGTGATGTCTCGGTTGAAGAAATCACATGAACTATATGAGAATTTTTCTTGAAGGAACCTTTGGTTGAAGATGTTGTGCTAGATGTTTTAGTCATAGTGAAAGAGAGGATGTAATGGATGCCTTAGCAACTGATTTTGAACGGTGGTTTGAGTGATGGTTTGGAAGCATAAACACACTTGGTTTATAAAGAATGGAATTAGGTTAGTGAATTAAATTTTTGACCACTAAGAATTTTGGGATGCACTAAGGTCAACTATAGTGTTGTTCTATCCTAGGGAGTCATTTAAGGCAAGGTAAAGTGTTTAGACTACCAAAGATAGTTTGAATTTGATGAGTAAGGTGATTTTAATCTGTTTTGTAGACCCGGATCCCACGGATCCCTATCTTTGGGGATCCGTCTAGTTATAATCTGGGGATCCGTCTCTCAGACAGTAATGAGGTAGGGTGATGATGTTCTATCAAGGTCTAGTACCTATAAGTCTTGAGTGTTTAGGTTCCCTAAGATGTCTTAAATGGTATAGGACTTAAATGTCCAACCATAATAAATGAGGATATCTAATGATGGTTTTGGTAAGAAAATGGAGTTTTATGTGTGCAACTAAGTGCTTAAGCATGATTCTAAGATTTTGAAGGTGTCACATGATGTCAAATGACCCTAGAGATCGATGATAACTCAAATAAAATTTGGAAAATTCTTTAAAATCCTAAAAAATGTAAAACTCATTTTAGCCTATTTTGGGATAAGGATGACTACAATCAATTTGCTAAAATTGAGAGAAATATCAAGTTAGGTGTTTTAAGAAGCGAGAAGCAATGTGTGAATATTGTAGCGGAAATATGGTGAGTTTTGATGAAGTGATAAATCAAAAGCACCTTGAAAGTGATCCTAAGTTAGTTATGAGTGAATGTGAGACCATCTGGGTTTGAGGAGTACTTAAGTGATCCTAAAGTAACATGTTTAATTAGTCTAATAAGGTCTAGAAGATTGGATTGAAGTGAAAGTGTAAAATTTCCATGTCTGTTTACCCGGATCCCACGGGTCCTTCATATGAGGGATCCAGCTAGTTATAGCTCAGGGATCCGGCTACTGCTGACTAGTAGCTTCACCGCAAATGTGCAGATTTTGCACCTCTTAGCAAATAACCAACCTAATAGTTTATACATCAAGCAATCATGTATGTAAGCAAGGTATATCAAGCATGGTATGTAAGAGTGACTAAAAGGTAAGCAAATATGAGGAAGACCGACTTCTTGATTTTAATCAAGTAGTCGTAAAATTCTCATTAGGGTCGCCTAAGTTAGGGCGTCATTGTTCACGCCATGCCATCTACTAAAGCTAAGTCCTAAGTTACGAAAAATTTGTTTAAGATGTTTTACAAACCATTGTTCGAATTTTAAAGTCCACGACCTTACCTCCCCTATCACTCAATCTTCTACTCTAACGCCTCCAAGCTTCGCCTTTAAACCCTTCAAGCCTACTTCTTCTTCTTCCCCGTAAGAAATTGGCAAGACATTTAAACATCCCCTTCGTTTGTTGAAATTCTTGAGATGGACTTGGGATGTCCGACAATTTCTCAATGTATGTCAAGGGGTTAAGTTGGTAGTTGCATATCGGGTTGCTTCCTTCTCCCTTCCTTTCTTCGGATGAGTCCGTCGGTGGATGAGGTCTCTTGCCTTCAACCACAAACCTTGTAGTCTTCTCATCGGAAAAGGGTACCATGACCTTGTTGCTAAAGAAGTGGTCATCGGTTAGGGAGATGGATCTAGAGCAAAGACAAAATTGGCTAGGCGAGTTAGGAGCATAGCATAGGGGAGCACCATCTTGTACGTCCTTGACACACTTGCCATCCGTTTAACCATGTAATAGGCGAGGTTGAAATGAGTCTCATTGACGAGGCAATAGATCATGTAGACTATGCAAGCGTTGGGATGATCCTTATTTCCTACCAAACAAAGGACATTCTCCTTAACACTAGTTCCCATTTCTTGTACAACGGAACATCTCTCGAAAGCTCCATTTGAAAGGGATCCCTATAGATGACCTTCGATTTCATAGTGACCCGAGACGGGAGGCTCTTTGAATGAAGACGGTATCTCTTACCGTAGCCGGATCCGGGAGAGGTGTGGAATAGACCGGATGCTCATCGACCATGTCATGGAGGTGGGCTAGTGACCATTCATTTGAATACAAGCATGCTCCTTGGCAAGGGATACGGTAGCCAAGCAAACTCTTCAAGGGTGAAGGTATAGTTGTGTTCATTGATGACAAAAGCGATCGAAATGGTTCCATCCTCATTTCTTATTATCCTTATACTCTCGTAGAACTTGAGAACGGACATACTTGTTCGTTGATGGTTATAAGGCATTGAAAGTTGATTCCCGCAAAGAGTTGGGGATGTCGGTATTGTTGAGAAATGAAGGTTCGACTACACGGCCCTCGTGGAACAACCTCTTTGCAACATTTTGAAGGCCTTCACCCCTCGGGACTAAGACCTTCCTTTCTATGATGCATCGGTATGTAGTGTACCATGTCTTGATATTCTTGTTGCCTAGAGCCAGCATGGTTGATCCTAAACACCATAACCACAATGTGGTGTCAATTGTGTGAATAGTATCCTAATGTGGTTCATCACAATTTTGCTCAATACATCATTATTGAATTCAAAATGAGTTTTTAATTTGTATTAACAATGTTGATTCTTTGATTATTTTATCTTAGAAAACAATGTGATACAAAATTGTGATAAACCCATTTGAACCAAAGTTCTCAAGATGAAAATTGTACTACTAGGAATTAGAAAATAGAAATAACAATGTAGTGAAGATAATACTTACACAAGTGATTGTTTCCTTTGAAATGATGGGGAATGAGCTCCTATGAACAGTAACTTAGGGTTTATGTTCATGAGTGGGAGAGTAAAGTAGAAAGTAAAACTCCACAGTGATCATCTAGCACTTATTCTGTCTTCTGATGTGCCGGTTCCCACGGATCCCTTGAAAGAGGGATCCGGCTAGTTCAATCGCTGGGATCCGGCATATCAGTAGTAAATAGTCTAAGTGAACTTCGATAATTTTGACACGGGAGTTTTAATTCTTGACTAATGTTGAAATTTTTTCTCTATATCTTAAGGTTTGTTTATGTTTGAGGTTTTGACGAGTTTTCGTGTTTTACTTGTCCTTTTTGAGGAGGTTCCCTTTTTATGAATGAATCATAAATTGGGAAGTTAGAAGTCATGACAAAATACTATTTTATCATGAAATGGAAAGTTTCACATGGACACTATTGACATAGATTACTAATGTAATGCCAATATCCTTATGTGAGAAATGACGACTTACGCTTTTGATTAGCCAAGTTATCATTATGAGGTAAAATGACTAGTTTGTAGTTTTTGTCTATGAAGATCAACCAAGAATGTTATTCTTGATGATGTGTTTAATATAGATACCAACCTTTTGGAGAATTGTGATATTGGAGTATACGTATTAAGTCTACGATTCTTTACGTGTTATAAGAAATGATATTACTAATAAAGCTAGGAAGCGCACATTAATAATTTATCTATAAGTAAAATATAAAAGAACATACCTTTGCTATATATATTCTTTTTATGATTTAAAATATGATAGACGCGAAATTCTTCATGATCTTCTAAGATGCCCAAATCCTAGTATGAAGAATTCTCAAAAGAAAGTGTTAGAATGATCTATCATTATCCAACATTTAAAGTATGATGATTTCTAAAAACATGACTCTTTGTTTTAAGATATTCCCTTCTTTGTAGTTTTCAAGCATACACGGATCGTATCAAGTTTTTAAAGTACAATATACTTTAAGAAACTTTGTAACGAAGCTCTGGCACCAATTGTGGAAAACTAGAAGGGGGGTTGAATAGTTTTACCGATTAAAACTTCGTTTTAATATATTTAGATCAACTTATGTCAATCTATTTAATGTGTGAGTTGGATGATGATAGATAAAGCATATGAACAAGTAATGCAAAGATAAAGAGTAAGGAACACAAAACCATGACACGAGTGTTTTTACCAGTTCGGCTACAAGGACACCTTCCTTGCCCTACTCCACTCCCCGAGTTCCCCACTCGAGAATTCGTAAGCACTACACAACACAAGCTCCTTAATGTGGCGGAGAAGCCTTCACAACGTCGCCTACTCTTTATCCGATACAAGGCTAGACACCGGGTTCTTCCACGAGGTAGAACCAAATCTATCACAACGTCGCCTACACTTTATCCGGTACAAAGCTAGATATCGAGTTCCATTACAAAGGAGGAACTACTATCCAACACTACACAACTAACCCAAAGGATACACACCCTTATTACAACATCATAAGGATATCACTATCCTTTAACCCGAACTAACTAACTTGTGCATTGATGCACCATATTGAATGTACTCCTTGGTACCTTTCACTAATGCCTTCGACTTGACCCTTTGGCACCTTTCACTAATGCCTTCGACGCGACCCTTTGGCACCTTTCACTAATGCCTTGGACTTGACCCTTTTGGCACGTTTCACTAATGCCTTCAACACAACACTTCTAAGGAGGGAGGAAAGAACTATCAACAAGATAACTTCAGTAGTCTTGATGATGACGAAGCTTGGCAACTCATGGACTTGAGCTTGCTCGACTTCAAGAGGCGGTGATCTCGCCTATAAGAGGAACCTAGAGAATCACGCAAACACAAAACTACATAGAAAGATCCTTTGGATCTGAGGTTAGAGATATTACAATACTAAGAGAGAGTATGTGTAAAAGGGGTGAGTTGCAAGAGAGAAATGGCTCACTATTTATAAGCAAATTTCTCTCGCTCCTCGGTTCCCACGAATCCTCCCTAGAGGATCCGACTAGTGCAATCCAAGGATCCGCACTGGTCGACTTAAGTCCGGATTTTGGGTTGCAAACCGGTTATGGGTTATGGGTTATGGGTTATGGATACCCAACAAGATGCAATGTATCTAGACATTGGGTCATGGGTCTTAGGTTATGGATCATGGATAATACCCAACATGACTTCATGCATGATGTCATGCAATGGGTCATGGGTTATGGATCAAGCTCCATGGGTATGGGTTATGGACTTTGGGTTTTGCCCAACAATATTCAATGTATCTAGTCAATGGGTTAAGGACTTAGATTTTTACCCATTAAATTATCTATTACAATATATATCAAGTATGTATATATTGGTACATTTCTATATTATGTAAACACTAGTTATAATACGTATGCATTTCTATAAGATGTAAACAATATTACTTGTTTAGTATTTTATATGAAAATGTAAGTGTGTTAGTAAACTATTGGCTCAAACCATTTGCGTATTTTATTTGTTTCGTTAAAATGATTTTACGTTTGTTATTGACAAAACATTAGAAGATCGTAAAATTTAAATAAACGTTTTTACGGCTTATTTGTATTAACACCTATAATCACAATTATTATTAATTAAGTATCAAAAGTTCAATAGATTGACAAATATATATATATATATGTGTGTGTGTGTGTGTGTGTGTGTGTGTGTGTGTGTGTGTGTGCTCATATATGTATATATAAGAAAGGGTTCTTTTCAAAACCCAAAAAGGTAGAGAATCATGAGAACCAAAGAACAACCAATCAAGTTTTTTATATTTATTTTATTATTTAATTCAAAAAGGTATAATAGTAAAAGTATAATTTTTTGTCTTTTGATTTTTTTAATAAAAAAACATTTTTTTAGTTCCTAAATCTTAGGATTTTTTATTTTATTTTAATTTTCAAAATAATTTTTTTAGCATGCATGTTTTCGAAAGTTAAGGTGGTGCATATGTGTTTTCTTTAGATAATGTAAATTTACATGTGTTTTAATTGTTTAATTATATAAACCTCTAATGTATTTTGCTCACAAATATTTTACACAAGTACATGGAATGGAAAACATAAATATTTTACATGTATTGTATATAATTTATATATATGTATATATGTTACAATTAGACGTTATCAATTACGAAATTCAAATAAGAATGTATCATTGTCCCCAAACAATTCTTGTTACTTACGAGTATATTCAACAGTTCGAGTTGTATCGACCAACTGTCTTCTTATTCAATCTAGAGGAATCGTCATATTTCATTAAATTATATTGATAGTATATGCGATAACATATTTTGAGTTACGTAAGTCAGATTCGAAATTATCGTTGTTCCTAAACAAGTCTTACATATCACTTCCGATAGTATTCAACTGATATTTACAAAGTGTCCTCTTATTCATTCGATAAGATAATCATATTTCATTAAATTGTATTGACACTTTTAATACACGACAACATCTTTTGAGTTACACAAGTTAAGTACGAATATTGTTTAAACGGTTAGGTAAAAGTCAAGTGCGAAATACTAAGATATAATACGACGACATCTTTAGAATTCTTTAATTAATTTTATTTTAATTTATTATTATCAATTAAATACTTTTAAGAGTAAAGTCCAAAATACATCCTGTAGTTTTTCTTTTGGCTCGCTTTACATCCCTAAACATTTTTGGAACAATTATATCCCTTCGTTAGTAAAATTGGCACAAAATCATCCCTTAGGACGAACGATGCAAAGATATCCCCGTTAAGTCCCCCACGTGCTAGTCACGTGAGGGGTATTTTGGTCCATTTGTCAAACCCAGCTACCCACCCACCTCTTTTAATACCTAAACACTAAAACCCAAAAAATTTTTCCATCTCAAACTCTCCAAATCACTAAAACCCAGAAACGTTTCCCTCTCAAACTCACCAAAACACAAATCCTATGTTCAATCGTGATTAACAAAAATGGTGGTTGTGGAATGGGTCCTTCGTGACTATGATGATCCTTTGGATGAACAACAAGCATATAGTAAGTTATAATTTGATTAACACATAATCAAAGTTGTTTGTACATTCATTTGATGTTTATTAATTGAAGATTACTTGCTGATAACAGGTACACAGCCAAACTTTTTCTCATTGAAGATTCATCATGGTGGTTTTTTCACTGAACCTCCAAGTAGGACCTACACAAATGGCCAGGTTACTTACAAAGACTTTATAGATGTTGACTTGTTTTCTGTAATTGAGTTAAATGACATGGTTAAGAGGTTAGGTTACAAAATTCCAAACTGTAAGATGTACTATCAATGGAGAATACCTAACACTGAATTAGACTATGGCTTAGAAGCACTAGGTGGTGATGCAGATGTGTTGAAACTAGTTGGGTATGCTCATAAGGTCAAACTAGTTGATGTCTACATTGAGCATGAGTTTACAGTCCTAGATACTTATTTGAAATCACCATTTAATACATCAAAGGACCGATTTTGGAGGAAATAGATGAAGAAGAACCTACTTTTTAGTAGTTAGGAATCCTTTCAAGAAGCTCGTGTGAAGAAAATAGGTTGCCAATGTTGCTTCTTGATGAAGGACCAAGTGTGAATGTTGATGAATTACATAATAATGGTTTTGAGGAGAGTGCTAAGAGTGTTAGTGCAGAGAGTGAAGCTAGTGCAGTGTGAGGCTAGTGCAGAGTGTGATCTGGATTTGACACCCATGTCTAATTTCACATTTATATCTGATAGACAAAAGGTAAACATGCTTAATTCCTATTTATCTTTCTGATTGTGTTTAATAATTACTAATTATAATACATGTTATTCTAGGGCATCATACCTGCAATTGCAAAAGTTCTCCCATGTGCTGAGCATAGGTTTTGTGTAAGACATATACATGAGAATATGAAGCATACTTGGAGAGGTAAACAATACAAGGACTTGGTTTGGAAGTGTGCATCAGCTACAATTGTTCAGTACTTTGATAGAGCAATGGAGCAGTTGAAAAACTTAGATGAACAAGCCTATGAGTATTTGAAGAAGATACCGCACAAGACTAGTCAAGAGCTCATTTCAAAGGGTAAAGTTGTTATTCTCTTGCTAATTTACTCATTACTTATTAGATGTATTGCTTATTATATGTATTGCTTATTATATGTATTGCTGAATGTAGGTAGAGCACATTGTGATGTTTTGTTAAACAATTTATGTGAAGTGTTTAATAAACAGTTGATGGATGGGAGAGATTCTCCAATTCTCACAGCACTAGAATTTGTTAGGGAATACTTGATGAAAAGAATTTTTAATGTTCAAAATTTCAAAAGTCAAGGACCTCTAACTCCAGCTGCAACTAAGTTATTTGATGCAATAAAGAATGAGGCCAGCTATTATACGGTAGACTGCTATGTTTCTCAAATGTTCAGTAATTTTAGTCATTAAAAATTGAATTGTTTTAGTAATCAGCTACAACTTGTATGCTTATGGTAGGTGCTTTTCAATGGTGGAACAAAGTACCAAGTTAGTGGGCCATGGGAAGACCAGTGTGTTGTTGATGTCCAAGACAAAACATGCAACCGCAAAATGGGAGCTTCTCGAATGCCTTGCAAGCATGCTGTTGCAGTGATCAATGACATGGTTGGAAACACAAATTATGTTGAGTTGCCAGAGACATGGGTTCATAGATGTTATTGGCTAACTACTTGGGAAAAGCAATACAGTCACACAATCAACCCTTGCACTGGAACACCTTTGTAGAAGAAACACCCTAGCCCATACATTTTTCCCCCAAAGATCAAAACACAAATAGGGAGGCCACCAAAAAAAAAGGAGAAAGACTACAGATGAGATATCAAGCCAAAGGATGTCTGCAAATGGTAGGTTATCTAGGGTGGGAAAAAAAGTAACATGCCTAAATTGTCACACCCCTGGACACAACAAAAGAACTTGTAAGGTGAATGCTACTGGATCAAACGGTTCTGGTGTTGGTGGATCACAAAGGTCAAATGTTACTGGAACACAAGGTTCAAGTGTTGGTGGATCTCAAGCTTCTGCAAGAACTAATGGAAAAGCAAAGAATGGATTTCTTTTGGTCTTTTGGTCTTTTGGTAATGTCGTTTGTTTATGTCACAACTGTTGGTAATGTGGTCTTTTGGTAATATGGTATGTAATGTTTGAACAATTTAGATCTTCTGGTAATGTGGTCTGTTTATGTCTTGTTTGTAAAAACATTGTATGTCTTATTGGATGATATAGTATGTTTATCCAGTGGTTGCCTTTGTTTATCCTAATGTTGAATTTTTATGCAAGATTTGTTGTATTTTAGCTCTATTATTTTGTAGTCAAAATGCTTATGCATTGGTTGTTGAATTTTGAAATTGTAAATACTTATGCAATAAATGCTTATGCTTTTGCGGTGTAAATACTTATGCTTTTGTGCGGTGTAAATGCTTATAGTCTTTGGTCTTTCAACCACAATCAAGTCACAACTGCTCAATCCATTTCACACATTTGGTTAGTATTTCAACCCATTTCGCTTGCATTTTTTACCATTCCTACATGATACTCAACCACACATAAGCATTACATTCATAATATTTGGTACAACAGATTTATAAAGGGCATTTAAGCCATACTTAAGCATTTCATCCATGCTACTAAAACATAGATACTAAACCAAGAATACTAAAACATTTTTCCTTTCCCTTCCCTTTTGCATCTGTGGGATTTTAGGAGCAAATTTTTGATACCTAGCATTTCACAAGTTTCCTTATTTGGCGCACCTAACACCTTAATCCTATCAAGAAAGTCTTGCTTTGGAGTCATGATACCTTCAACCTTGAATCTGCTAGCATCAACCTTAGGAAAGTAGTTAGACCATCAAATTGGAGATGTTGCATCGATTCATTATCTTTGAAATTGTTATGATTTCTTTAGCTTTCTCATCATTCTTTGGAAATTGTTATGATTTACGCACCAAAAAAGAAAATAAAATTAATGGTTACTTATAGATATGAGAAATGAGATACAAAGATTGGTTCAATACCTAGTTTTTGTTGGAGCTCATGTTTGCGGTTGTAGGATTAGTTAGAAATGTGAGATGAAAATTACATTGTGATTATGCATGTATATAAACACCATGTGAAAGGGTATGGTACTACAATTAGACATAAGATTCTCACCTTTTTGCAGATTGGGTAGAAAAAATAGTGTATTGAATGCCACTAATATTCTCACCCATGTGGAAATGCTTGTGCAAATATTTCAATATCTATTACCAACACATTGACCGCAAATTACCCTATTGAATCGCCTCTTTTAGGCCACATCAAGAAATTGGTTGATCGCATTTTTTAATCTGTGATGGTTTTTGGTCCATGTAATTTGCAGATGTATTTTCCAACTGTGGTGTTTGCACATATGGTTTTTGCAGATGTATTTCATCCCTTATCAGTAGCCATTTGAACCAATTGGTAAGTCAACCATTTCAACCCATTTAAAGTCAACAATTTCAACACATTTAAACCATTTCAACCCATTTCAAGCATTTCAACCCATGTGAACATACTGCTAAAAAAGAAGACAACATATTAACATATAAACCAAAGACATTTCATTCATAACAACAACATTACATTACTAGATTTCATTTGATCATCAAATACATAACAAAAAAAGATCAACTAAATCCTACATGAACTTCAATCTTCTAGCTTTTAAAGCATTTTCCTTTGATGATTCTTGAAGCTGATTCATGTTTCTTAATAATCTAGGAATAATCATGACGGATCTTGGACACATTGGAGGATCCACCCAGTCTTGAAACCCATCATTAGGTACCTTAAAGAAAAGAGTTCAATTTTCATATCAACATTCAAAATAGACATAAAATCAACCCAATTAAGGTCTTACAGGTTTTGGACAACAATAAAAGCTTCTTCCAGGATTTGTTGCTCTCCATGAAGTACAATTAACAGTTGGTAACCCACATCTGCAAATCATAGTGTGGGACATGGTTAGGGGTTTTTTATTTTGGGGATAGATTAATTAGATTAGAATGGTTAGGGTTTTTTTGGATTTGAGGATAGTGAAATTACGTTAAACTAAATTGGGCGAAGATGATTATACGTTTTAAAAGGGGTGTGGGGTTATATCTGGGAGTAACACGTGGGGGTTAGTGACAAATGGACCAAAATACCCCTCACGTGACTAGCACGTGGGGGACTTAACGACGTGACTAGCACGTGGGGACTTAACGGGGATATCTTTGCACCGATCGTCCTAAGGGATGATTTTGTGCCAACTTTACTATAACAACCCGTAAATTTCTAGATTATTATAATAATATTATTTGCGTCAGAAAATTCAAATCGGCTATTTTCTGACAGTTGTCAATATTTAGATTTAAAAACGAGAGGTCATCTTGTTCCTTTAAAAATAAGACACCGCACGCACGATACTTGTCCACTAAGTATCTGTATAATAAATGTGAAATTTATTATTAAAATTTAAGCACACATAAGCTTAATCCATTGTTTTGAGAAGTTATTCCAGATCTTTATGTGAGAAGAGTATACTAGATTTAAAAATAAATAATGATATAAGTGAAATATACACATTTTATAATTCAAGGATAATTTATGGAATAAAACGAGAGGTTATCTTGTGAATTTAGAAAGTCACGGCACCGCACGCATACCAACACCAAATTAATAACGGTAAACAGATATAACTTAAATATTACGTAATAATAATACCATATTTTTACGCTCGTAAAATCGTTTCCAAAAACATAAGTTCTATATTTTTCGAGTACCGGGAAGGTACATTTACTCGAGGATTCGAAAAAACACGGGTCACAATCTATGCTGTGTCTAATAATAAAACAAAATAAATAAATAAAAAAACCTTATCCTCAAACCTGCGCCTCCCTACTGTCTCCTCTCCCCTCCTCTTTTGTCGACATACACAGAACACAAACACAAAAATGGGAGATTCTTCTTCCTTTTAAAGTCAATCCCATTTCCACCTCTATCACTATCCTCAAATGAAACCCTATCATCCTAGCAGCCACATGTTTCCTTTGGAAGATGAGTTAGAAAGCGACTAGAGCCAAGAAAAGAGTATCAACCTATGAGTTAGGTCAAGAAAGTTAGGAGGCTTCATTTCCCTCCTCCATCTATACAAGGGTCAAGCTTTTCAAGAGCATTCATGCACTTTCAATCAAATCTGAAAAATTAGGGTTTTTCAAAATTGATTAAGGGGTTTCGTTCTTGGATGCTTATGGAAGACTTTCCAAGTGGTTAATTGTTCCAATCCATCCCGAGTCTCCTCCGATTGAGCTTGTGGTTTTCGGTGTCATACCCATACGACCCACCGCTTTATTTAATGTAAGAACATATATTTTTACCCATTGAATTTGTAATCAAATTTTGTTCTTTTGCTTATATATAATTGTTGTCCATTAATTTTGTCTTGGTTAATTTTAAAATAACTCATATGTGTTTTTGTATTTCTGTCGAGACAAAAAAAAGGAGAAAGAAAGAACCAAAAACGAGTAATAATATCTTAATTTCAGTGTTGTTGTTGTTGTTGTTGTGAGGTGGACAATTATATCCTTAAACTTAGTCTAGGCTTATACCCTTTGGCTTATAATCTCTGTTGTTTCATTTGGTATTCGGCTTATTGATGAAATTTCAGCCTATTTAGGAGCTTATGAGTTTTGGCTTATACGGTTGCCTAACCAAAGTTCTATCCGACCCATTTTCCTCGCTTATTATAGTCAACACATGATTATTCCTTTTTCCCATTAAGGTTTATTCAACCAAGATTAGACTCACTGAGAAGTGATTGTTTCATTGTTGTGTCGACTGCATCGCCTTAAATCAAGAACGTCGAGTCATTTACTCAAATCAGGTAGTACCCGATTAGCACGAATCAAGTTTTGGTCATTATGAATTTCAGTTATGGGTTACGTTGTGTTCAGTATATGAGTTAACCTTCCAAAGGTTGTGTCTACATTCGTGTTTGTGGTTGTTTCAAGACACCAAAAGAAACACCTCAAAAAGGGATGTTTATATTCAATCCAACATTAAGCCACGAGGGGTACTTGTTGCTTCAAACGAGTCTAGGTGTAACCGCTTTGTTGGGATCATATAAGTGTCTCGACTAACTTGCGTTTCAGCTTGTTTTCCCGTGTCAAAGAATGGCACCCAATCGCATTTTTAAACACCGTGTTATGAAAAATTTCTTTTGGGCTCTAAGCCCACTCCATAGTGGGTGTCACTTAGTTGATAGGTTGATCGTGAGGCACATTCAGGAAATAAGAGTGTGCCTTGTTTAACGCCAAGGCCAGATTATGCAAGGGTTTGTTGGTTATTTTAATTATCTCGAGTCGTTCACGTTTTGTCATTTCCCTACCCGCCTCCGTCCTACCTCGACTCACATAGCGTACCGTAAACGTACGACTTGTTGATGCCATCCGCATACCATAAATGACGACACGTCTAACATTATATCGTTAATATTTTAGAAAACACAAGTCACAAAATCCAAGTAACAAAGATGTAAGTTATAAAAGTGGAAAACGTGATGTCTAAAATGAGTTTAAATACTATTATTCATGAAGTAAATGGAAAGTATTTTTCACATCTAGTTATTAACAGTACAAACTTGTAAATAAATACATATAAATTTTCTCACAATTTAAAACTTGATAAGGATTATTATGAAACTTGTGACAAACTAAGTAAATAGAAATTTCCACACGAGTCATACTAATTTTCTATAACCATATAGATTACTTCTTCAACTTATCAACAAAATATATTTGTCGAAATTTTTAGCATATATAAATAAAAATCGGGTCTTACATCTTTTCAAAATATATTAGTAATGGTCTACATTTGGAAACCACATTGTGTTTTGTTACTACAAGTGGCATATAAATTTGGCTAAGGCTTAATCATAAATACTACTATACCAAAAAGGCCCTAAACACCAAAATAATATATACCCTATTTTTACCAAGATATATATGTATAAACTTATCAATTTATTTTTTTATCCATGTCAGAAAAACTTAACCTTTTAGACATGACTTATAGAAACTAGTTTTACAATGAAATCTTTCGTGCATAAAATTTATAAACATATATGTATATATGAACATGAATCAAGTTTTAACATGTATATATCCATATGCATACTTTTCAAAATATATATATATAAATATATATATATATATATATATATATATATATATATATATATATATATATATATATATATATATATATATATATTGCTAGAATCATACACGAAGTTTCCTCAACCGAATCATCTCCGGTTAAGTCCACCTATGCTAGGATTTCTCCTACACCAAGGAAACCAATCAAACTAATTCCCAAGAAGAGTGTTCTCACTAAGATTTCATCACCAAATTCTATTATACCAAACATACCCTCCACAACTCAACCTATTTCATTAATACCTAGAGCCACCTTCCAATCATCTCCACACTCTCACAATGTAGAAGATTTACCTTCTTGGCCATCTCATCTTTCACCATTACCAACTAATTCACTTGAAAAGATTGAGCAACAAAATCAAAGTGTTGAATCAACACTTGATCCAAAAGCAAACTCTATTATTCCTCCCAATAGTCCATTTTGGATTATGAGAAGACATCAAAGGCAACCATCCTACCAAATGGAAGTTGATGCTTCTTTACTTCTACCCTCAAACATTGTAGAGCCACCACTTAATGAGCCTCCACCAAATCCTCCTTCATTTGAAGATCCTCAACCCACTTCACTTGAACTTTCACCTCAAGAAACCCAAAACCATGACAAGGATTGCTATCATTGTAAACATGTTGAAAAGTTGATACATGAACTACGTGAAGAGCAACGTTTCATGTTTTATCACCTCCTCGAACGTTTCGAAGAGGTTAACAAGCCTAAACTACAATAAGCATCATATTCAAAAGATCAAACTTAGAACATTTAGGAAACCTTTCTCATCCTTGATCATCATTAAGCTTTTAGTCGAATCTTAAGTTTGGGTTAACTTATTAGCATTAGTGGCACTTGTTTGGCTAGTTCATTCTCTTAGTTTTTAGAGATTTGGTTGTGTATCTCTTATTTTATTGAATGAATAGTTATATGCTTTGATTATTATGTGTGTTGTGCTTGTTATATTGTACATATATCTTATTCCCTCAAATAGCACTCCTTGACATTTCTTCATCTTGAAGAAACCGTAATGAATAGCGGATCCCTTCCAGATAACTAGACGGATCCTCCATGAATGGAACCGTGGGATCCGTGGTACAGAGCACAAATTTCTACTAACTTGAGTCTCTTTTGCGGAAATTATGCACTATACTCTTGTTTTCTAACCTTTGTTTTGTAGTTATTCAAAATACACATGAAGATATTGACACCATAAAGCTAGGGGAGCTTTGTGTCAAATGACATTGCAAAATCATTTGCAAACTTAATCCTATTTTGGGTTACACTTCATGACACCCCATTGCAACTTTGTAATATTTAAGGGGAGCACGCTCGCCACTTAGATTTAACCATTTGCAAACTTAATTGCAAACACAATTAGTTTATTTTATGTTTTGTCCTTGACGTCCTTTCAAAGGGATGGACTCGTCAAGGGGAGTTAAGACGAGTACCATTCCGTCACTTTCTCTCTTTACATTTTTACATTTTTTAAAAAAATTGTGTTAGTTTCTTTTAACACTTTTTGTTTCGACAAAAGGGGAGAAGAAAGTAAAACTACAAATTCAAACTTTACTTAATTTTAGATTTTTCCTTAAAATAATTTTATGTTTTGTCATCAACAAAAAGGGGGAGATTGTTAATACAAATAAGCCATGAAAACGTTTATTTATATTTTACGATCTTCAAATGTTTTGTCGATAACAAATATAAAATCATTTTAACAAGTATATACTAAATGGGTAAATACTAGCAAATGGTTTTGACCCATAACGCATGGTTTTATATATACCACTTAACCAAGTTCATTGTATCCTTAAGATACATTGTATCTAGAAAGAAAACCATGGATCAACCCATAACCCATGACCCATGACCCTTAACCAAAAATACCCATGGGCAAAGAGGAGCGGACCACGGATCCCTAGCTTTGTGCTAGCCGGATCCCTTGTGGTAGGGATCCGTGGGATCCGGGGAAACAGAAGAGAATTTCCTCTATAAATAGAGAGCCATTTCTTCCTTTCTATGTGTGCTTTTAACATATACTTCCCCAAAGTATTTTAACCCTCTAACCTCATATCTAAGTGATCTATGTAGTTTGTCTTTTGTTTTAGTGTGATCTACTAGGTTCCTCCTAAAGGAAAGATCACCACCTCTTGAAGACGTGCAAGCTCAAATTCCATGAGTTGCCATGCTTCGTCATCATCAAGACTACCAAGGTTATCTTGTTGATAGTTCTTCCTTTCTCCATAGATGTTGGGTTGAAGGCATTAGTGAAGAATGCCGAAAGTGTCAAGATGAAAGCATTAGTGAAAGGTGCTCATCATCCATGTCAAAGCATTAGTGAAGGATGCTAAAGGTGTCAAGACGAAGGCATTAGTGAAGGGTGCCAAGCGTTGTGTCAAAGGCATTAGTGAAGGATGCCAAAGAATCAAATCAAGTAGCATTTGGGAAGAATGCCTAAGTCGTATAATCGATGAGGTGCATCGTTATACATATATGTATTTGTTTATATACAAGGACGGTGATATCCTTGATGGTGTTGTAACAAGGAGTAGATCTCCTTGAGATTAGGTGTTGTGTCGTGAAGGTGTAGTTCACCTAAGGTGTGAAAGAACTAGGTACTTAGCCTAGTACCTAATAAAGGGTAGGCAACGCTGTGAAGGATTAGTTCTCCTAAGGTGTGAAAGAACTCGGTGGTTAGCCTAGCACCGTATAAAGGGTAGGCGACGTTGTGTTAGGTGTGGTTCGCCTTGGTGTGAAAGAACTCGGTATTTAGCTTTGTACCGGAAAAAGGTTAAGCGGCGTTGTGAAGGCTTCTCCGCCATAAGGAGTTGGTGTAGTGTTTACGAACTCGCGAGTAGGTGACTCGGGGAGTGGAGTAGGGCAAGGAAGGTGTCCTTGTAGCCGAACCACTATAAATACTTGTGTCGTGGTGATGTGCTTCTTACTCTTTATCTTTCATTACACGCTTATATATCTATCTATCAACGTCCAACATAAACAATCAAATAGATTGACATAAGTCGATCTAAATATTTAAAAGGAAGTTTTAAATTGGTAAAACTATTCAACCCCCTTCTAGTTTTCCACAAAACAATTAAAATTTATAAAGTTAGTTAAACTTTATCGAGTCTTAAACATAAAGACTAAATTGCCGTATTAATTAGGTTGCGTGTCGGAGCCGTGCACTATCATCCCTTGATTTAATTCCCTTTGGTCTACTAATTGCCAAGGTGAGTTTCATAGCCCATACTTTTAATCTGTTTTATACTTGTTTTCGGGGAAGATACATGCTCATTTTACTTAAATGATTTTAATGGTGCATTTCCATGCATACTATGCCTTTTGATTGATATGTTTTAAGATATATCATACATAGATGTTTTATGGACCATACCAAAATGCTTGACTTAGAATATTACGCAGCTTAGCCTAAGTCTTTAGATCCCAAATTGCCCTTTTCATGAACCGTCAATTCCTGCTGAGAAGCGCGAATGTTATAAATAGATCTATTGGGGGTGACTCCCCTGTTCGGTTGACCCAGCTTGAGTCAAGGCGAAACATATAGCATGTCGGAACCGAGTGTATTGGGATAAACACTCGCCATGGGCTCCTTGTTTTTATGACTTCTTTTTGCATACAGAAATTGTCGTAGCTTCGGTTGCATGAACTTGGTGCTGGCGTAATAGATTTATAATATATGGCATTATATTCGTTGTAAGTGCATATACCCTGCTTATGGTCCACTAATGAAATTCTTTTATGAAATGTAATCATAAATTTTATGACATTATGCAAGACGTAATGGTCATCAAAACCAAATGTTAAATGATATACTGAAGTGCCTTTTAAATAAATCTATGAACTCACCAACCTCGTGTTGACACTTTTTAGCATGTATCTTCAGGTTTTGAGGTGATAGCTTATCTTTGGAGGCGCAAGGCAAAGGCATGGCATAGTCATAGACGACTCTGATTTATGTATTGGGACCACCTGTTTATAATGGGCCATTTTCCGCACTATTCAATAATGTAAACATTGTTTTCAAGAAATGAATAAAAGATCTTTATGAAAATCAGTTGTTCTATGGTTATGTTGTGATATCAATTTAGTAGCACCCCATTACTTGTGTGCTTCCGCTGAGCCATTTTGGGAGTGTTACAGATTGGTATCAGAGCCTAGGTTATAGAGAACTGGGTAATTTTAAAGCCTAGACGATAACCACTTTTACAAAAACTTAACCCTATGACCGACACGTGCCTGCCTGCCAAGCTAATGCCTCACTTATGATCCTGTTGAGATCATACTTGATAAGATACATGTTTTATCACTGCTCACCTAAATTCATTATAGGTTATAATTATCTTCCCTATACGTACATTTACGTATCACAACACCGCACCTTTCCCCTCACATAATTGGAATAATGGTTCTAGTCTTTAAGATAACTTTTAAAAGTATTGGGACATATTACTAGCGTCACTAAGCTAATTATTTCAAAATTCATTGAACCTCGGTTGAATATAGATTGATCACCTATGTTCAACCAGGGACAGTAGAACATAGCCTGATCACCTATGCCCGACTCAGAGATGAATTTTGCAATACTTAGGATAGTTACAATAGCGTTATGTCCAGTAAAATTTGATTAATGTTAATATTTGAATAAACATATAACAAGCCACTCACTGGCATTCTTTAATCATAAGCCACTCACTGGCATTCCTTAATCACAAGCCACTCACTAGCATTCCTTAATCATAAGCCACTCACCGGCATTCCTTAATTATAAGCCACTCATCAAGGCCACACTATTATTTCCTATATAGAATATTTTCATATCACAATCGGGTTATGTTATAGTCACTCCTACCCCAAACCTTACATTCTGTGGACGAACCATACCATTTTAGGAGCAACCTTCCCATAGCACCTATGAGAAAGGTACAATAAACCTTTGGCAAAATCTAGAAAGGCATGATAAAGGACCTATAATCCCACAGAAACTTGAAAACCTTACGCCCTACCTTGAGAATTAAATACCTAGAAGCTCCACCCACCTCTTAAGAATAACAGTGCCTACCTTGTTACCCTCCTACAAACGAACTAAAAAGAATTGCCATACAAACCGTTTCCGATTATCCCACAGACCATTATAATCAAAATACTTCATGAATCACTTCATGAATTATTCTACAAACCGAGTTGCCACCTTACTATTACACCATAAAGTAAACTACAATTCTACCCATACCTTACCAAAATAAAGTGTTTTACGTTAGTACCTCATAAACAGAAATAACCAATGTTCCCCTTGGTAGCTAAGCCTGACCTTAGGATGTATCCTACACCTCTGCCTAAAACCATATATAACCATGAGGTTCATCAACTATTAAATCCCTAACTTTACCAAACTTAGACAACTAAACTCTACTAGTAGCTATGGGTAAATGTTATATCCTGCTACACATCCTTGCTACCATATAGTTCTAAACTTTGAGAATTCTCCTTTAAAATCCAACAATAATACTTTTCAAATCCTCGTTAAAATGAGACAAAATGTTTGAAACACTAAAAGTTTCACAAAACTTTCTTATACATACCATAATTAAGAACCGGTTTTACAATCTTTTGGAAAATGTGTCATTTTACACATTATCTATTTTGAAATCTGGTCTTAGTCAAACTTGTATAAACATTTATTCGAAGAGAAATTCAAAAAAAAAAAACAAAACAAAAACAAACTTCATCCCTTAAGAATCAACCCATATACTTTAGAATCATGAAACGCCGTAAATGGGTGCGTTTTGATAAGACCATGATATGTTAGAGGTGCCCACACTAACAAAATAGTGAAACCTCATAACATCAAGAATTAGAACTTTCACCCAATGAACCTACCCCCGAAAATCATGGCTCCTCAGATAGAGGATGTGCTGCTGACATAACACCTAGGTACCCATACCCAAAGGGGAAACCCTAGAACAACCTAGGAAAAATTCAAAACTTGTTCCAAATACTATCACCTCATTTCCGACACCCTATCGGGTAACGTAAACTGAGATCCGGACGGATCTCCTGTAAAATGGGTGAACTATAACAACCCGTAAATTTCTAGATTATTATAATAATATTTACTTTAGATCCCAATGCCACTTTTCATGAACCAGTCAATTCCACCTTTGGGAAGCGCGAATGTTATAAATAGATCTATTGGGGTCACTCCCTATTCGGTTGACCCGCGCAGGTCAGAGCAAAACATATAGCATGTCGAGGCCGAGGTGTATTGGGATAAACACTCGCCATGGGCTCCTTGTTTATATGACTTCTTGCATCGAAGCGTCGTAACTTGGTTGCATGAACTTAGTGTTAGCGTAATTGATTTATAATATGGCATTATATTGGTTTGTAATGTGCATATACCACCTTATGGTCCACTAATGAAATTCTTTTATGAAATGTAATCATAAATTTTATGACATTATGCAAGGCGTAATGGTCATCAAAACCAAATGTTAAATGATATCTTGAAGTGCCTTTTAAATAAATCTGAACTTCATCAACCTCGTGTGACACTTTTAGCATGTATCTTGAGGTTTTGAGGTGATAGCTTATCTTTGGAAGCAAGGCAAAGGCATGGCATAGTCATAGGCGACTACGATTTATGTATTGGGACCACATTTTATAATGGGCCATTTTCGCACTATTCAATAATGTAAATATTGTTTTCAAGAAATGAATAAAAGTTTTTATAAAAATCAGGTTGTTTTATGCTTATGTTGTGATATCAATTTAGTAGCACCCCATTACTTGTGTGCTTCATTGAGTAATTGTTCCAAGAAAAAGTTTAGGGATGTAAGCGAGCAAGAAAAAACCACGAGGGATGTATTTTGGACTTTACTCTACTTTAATCTACTAACTTTTAATTAATTTTTTAACATACTATGGAAACAACTATTAAGCGTGTGCATGCCACTTGCCAATACCCTTTCGACTTAGCCATTTTTTTCATGAAACTTTTAGATACTCCCTTCGGTTTTTACTTTATCCGTTAAAAACACTAAATGGCAAAATAGAGTTTTGGCGAGGACATATCCTTGCCAAAGGTGAAAAAAGCGATCGTCAACTAGTTAGGTCATCTTTAGAGATCTTCTTTTCACCTCAACAAAAACACATAAACACATACCCGAATACCTAAATCGTTTTCTTCTTTCTTTACCTACCAAATTACCTGCATTAACATAAATTATCCACCTTCACGGACTCCATCTACATTGCACCGTTGTGCCATAGCCACCACAACCGCCCCTACCACCAAATTCAGTGGGCCGGTTGTGTTGTTTTACTAAATTTATGTGGGCCCTTGTCAGTCATCACTAAAAGCTCATCATGGTAGTCGCCGATACTTTTACGCTGACGGTCTTTTGGCGAAGGACCTTTGAGGCCGACATGCCTTCGCGAAACCTTTAGCCGATATG
Source organism: Chrysanthemum lavandulifolium (assembly GCA_022545495.1). Classification (NCBI taxonomy): domain Eukaryota; kingdom Viridiplantae; phylum Streptophyta; class Magnoliopsida; order Asterales; family Asteraceae; genus Chrysanthemum; species Chrysanthemum lavandulifolium. The sequence goes on from CM040238.1 coordinate 94,493,873, forward strand.
TTCTCGCCAAAACCTTTAAAGAGGACATATTTTGTAAAAGGCTCTAATATTGAATTGTATATTGTATATATTAAAACTATCCTAGTGAAAAATGCATTTGTTTTAACACGTAGCATTGAAATAATATTGATGTCATTGATGACGTATAGTCTATATATTGGTCGCGCGCGACTAAAGTCTAAATACTAACGAGCCCAACGAGGCCCGGGCTAAGCCGAGATAAGTGTTTGGGCCCATGGGCCAATCCGAAAGTTATTTATGGAATACGATATCGGATATCTTAATCTTTGGAGATAATCGTTCCCCGACGACTTAGGCGGGATCATGAAGGTTGGGGAACACCAGAACAACAAGGATTACGTGTTGTATAAAGGGAATCCTATCCCTCGTTAAAGGTATGATCTAAACCCTAACTCTCTTTAACCCTAAACCGATTACCTCTCGCGGGAGGATAATCGTGAGAGACAATCCTCGATAAACCTAACGGTGTTTTCTGCATAGTTAGTACGCGGGTCTCGAGAATCAAGACTCAATTGATCGACGAGGGGCCCCCAAACAAGGCGTCAACTTTTGTATCAACAAGTGGCGCCATCCATGGGACCCTTGTCTAAGAACTAAGAACTAGAATGATGAAACACGGCGATCGGCCAATGGCAGCAGAGACGCTTACGGGAAAAGAATTGCACTGCCGGATCGGCTTCCAGCGGAACCTCTGGGACAACGATTCGCTAAAAATCAAGGTTAGGCCCAGACCTAGTCTTCCCTCACGGTGGAACAATGCTCGGGGACAACCAGGCGACTACCACCACCACGGTGCGGGAGATCCGTTACCTGTGTTCTTCCTCCCCTTGAATCGATATTAAGCCCGACCCCTTGAAGGCACCGGATGCACTGAGCGGCAAGGCGCGGTGGTAGAGCGGACACACCTCTCTAGAAGGAGTTGCATCAGACTACTTATGAGGATTCGTATCTCAAAATTCTGAAACCTTGGCGATACTCATGCGAGAGGAAGCAAAAAGAAGTCGAGTCAAAGCACGTACTCGACTCAATTTCGACTCGAAATCTGAAATGTCCCCACGGCGCGTCCCGGAAGGAGAGGCGGAAGGGATAGCCCATGAACCCCAGTGTTTACAGGTGGGAGGAGAGTTGAAGATGATGAGACATCTAACTGCATGACATGTCGGAAGGCGAGGAAGATGAGCAGCGTACCAATGTCCACGCCAGGGCTTGGTAGCCGCAAAGTGAAAGGACGAGACTTGGCGATGACACTCCCAGTGAAAGTCCTTCAAGTGCGGTCGAGGGCGATCAGGCGCAACGTCGAAAAAGGGAAAGTATGTCCTCTGGTAACTCCTCGGACAACGAGGATAGCGAAAGCGGACCTTTGAAGTCCGAAACAAATATCGTAACGGGGAGGATGAAGATATATCCTCACCGTGGCACCGTGTCAAAGTGGATGCGTTTACTCGGCGCATCGGTGATTTCGAGAGAAACAAAAGGCGCATGCCCGCCAGCGTAAAACCTATGATGGAGCAGTGATCGATGATCACCTAAAACTTTGAATCATTGCTACAATTGGCGGCCACTGACACTGCATGGTGCCACATGTTCAATTCTACACTAGTAGGAAATGCGGCGGGCGGTTCATCAAGCTTCCACGAAGCATCAATGGTTTTGAAGAGTTGAGAAAGCGTTCCGCTAAACTTCACTCAGCGGAAGAAGTGTGCTAAGAACCCGGTTAGAACTCGCCAGGTCGAACATCGCCAGGGAATCTACAGCGCTTATATGAAAGGTTCAATGACAAGATTCCCCAATCCTTTGATGAACTCATAAACGCACGCGGTTCTTCGTCCAAGGAGAGGCGCGGCGGATAGCAATAAAAGCTACTCGAACTACCGGTCACGAGGAACAACACGGGAGACAATCCTAAGACCGGATTAATAGCAAGTAGCGAGAGTTATGTTGGACGAAGGCGGGCGGGACAACGACAAGTATATCCGGCGACAAAGACTCCAAAGGAAATACTACGCAATAGAAGGTGCGAATTTCCCGAGACCTCCACCAATCGTACCCGAAGGATCGGCGGCGTGGGGGTGGATATTCTGACTGTCACGGACAAACTAGTCGAGGAGGGTGGCCCGGACCATCTTGTCAAGAACATCAAAGAAGGAAAGATAGACAAGGACCGGGAATAGAAGGAAGGACCCAAAATAAAGGCGACACCATTTACATGATACAGTCATGGCGGCGAGTAACGAGGCGGAAGGTCGGCCGAAAGTTTTCCCGGAGGTGCAATCACTTTCCTACCTTAACTTCGCATGCGATGGTAGAGCCGCTCATCATCGAGAGTGTCTGGGGGGTCACGACATCCGCCACATGTATGTTGATGGTGGGCGTCTGAGATATAATGTAAGAACTCTTGCTGACAGCGCGCCCGCCGAATATGACCAAGTGACCTAAGATAGTAGGCGGAGGCGGGAAGGGTAAGATATGACCAGCTCTCTTTCTACTTATGCGATTGACTAACGATCACCTACCGTTTGGATGAACTTAAATTAGTGGGTGAGTGTTTAAGTTACTACTTGTGCACTCGCTATTATAAGTCTAGCGTATGGCGGTACTTTATTCGGCTTGACAGGGACTAGGAACAAGCTGGACTTATGAGGGGACACCGACTTCTCCGGTGGTGGCATCTTTGTTGATAGGTTAGGGCGAATTGACCAGCGTTGTCCTCTCGACTTTGACCCACAGAAGTAATTGGAAGTAATTGAGCGTAGACATTACTAGCTAGGATGAATAACTAGGTTAGCACCACTCTCCTCTATTGATTACACCTTTAATGCCTTTAATGCGCTTTAGTAGTTACTTAATTACAAGATTCTTAAAATCTATGACACCTAGACTTAGTAATAATCCAACACACATAGCTCTTGGGACGACCTCGGTTTTTGCCAATACTACACTACAACACGGTGAAGTGCCTTGCTGTTAGGGCATTAGGAGTGAACCATAGGCCATAATGTGAGACTTTATAAAATATTAAAACACAGTGGATAGAACTGCATCAAGTTTTTGAAGCCGCTCTTGAGTTATATTAGGATTGCTATTAAGTCTTTCATTTTTTTGTTTTTTTAATTTTCTCAAATTCTCACGATCACTATTCAAGATTTGGTACCTTGGAAGTTGTTAACATTGATGACCTCACTCTTGAGGAATATTTGTCGTTGACAAGAAGCGAGAACAAGGTCGGGTCTCATAAGATCGGCAATGCGGTGATGTCCATTTCAAAATTAAAGACCAATTTATGAGGGAGCTTCGTGGTAACCCTTTTAAGGAAGCAGAGGGATGAGGATCGCGTATGATCACATTGAAAATGTCCTATACATCACAAGCCTTTTCAATATTTGAGGTGTCTCATGACCTTTGTTATGCTAAGGGTATTCCCATGACTCTTCTTGGGGCGCCGGAAGATGGATTGAAAGATTGCCCATGGCGGTTAATACTTGGGCTCTTCAAAAAGCACTTCATTGAGGTGTTGTCCTCAAGTCGAAGATTTCTAACCAGGCTCTTGAAATCCATAATTTCAAGCAAGAGAAAGGCGATGAAGCGTTGTATCAAGCACGGGATAGGTACAACGATCTCCTTCTACAAATGTCCTACACATGATCACGAACAACGTGAAAAGGTCAACATCTTCTAAGGAATCAGCGTAACTAGAGGCGGATCTTTGGACTATCAAGGACCAATCCGAACATGACTCCTACTCTAGCAATTGAAGCCATTCAAAAGATGGTTGATCATTCTCAAAAATGGCACGATGGAGGAAGCAAAAAGAAGCCCAGGCGGAAGTTTTGGCGGAATGCGAACCATCGCTAGCAAAATTGAAAATCTAAGTCGAGACATGCTAAAAAGTTAGAGAAACCGTTCATGCCATCCAAGTAGGTTGTGAAAGGCGTGGGAGGACATCTCACCAAGAATTGTCCTCACGTTAACGAAGAAATTGAAGAAGCCAAATATGGAGAAAATCGACCGTTTTACGAAGATAATTGAAATAGTAGCGGTATAGTGGAAATTACAACCGTGGGCGTATGGAGAAAAGCTAAGCACAACTTGAAGAGACAATAAACAAATTCACGGAAAATTCAGCCCAAAGACAAAAGGAACAAGATGAGTGGGTGAAAGAATTCCGGAAAAATCAACGACAAGAAATCTTTCCAATCACGAAACAACCCTAAAAACCTTGAATCCATGGGTGGAAAAGCTTAGTGAGAAAGTAAGGATGAATAACACTAAACCGGAAGGATCAAAACTACAATGGAATGTAAAGTGATTTTTTCGATAATGGCTCGAAGATATAGGCTAATTCTCACTTGAAGATATGGATTACGGTGAAGATTCGGTCGACGGATCGGAGTTACATCGTAACCTTACTAAGGAGTTACGGTACAACTATGTTTTACAGTGATAGGTAAGGGGTTATGGCGGATATTGATAAGGATGATTCAAGCGAGTTCTGCGCCGTAACCAAAATTATGAGTTCTGATTGTAACTAGTATCATGGGCATGAATTCCTCGAGGGTGGACGAATCGGGAACACGGATAATTAGCGGTGATCCCGACATTAATTTATGCCCTCATCCCCATCCCAAAAGAAATATCACGGTGCAAAAGATACCCGTAACTAAGGGTTGTATGATTTATAGGCATCGTGTGACAGAAATAAATTTGTGATGGAGGAAGCGATAAGGATAGGGTCAAAAATAACAAATTAAAGTGGGCGCGTACAACGATGAAGAAAGATTGGAAAAAATCTCCTTGAGGAAGAAGAGCGACCTATCACTCCTTGATGTACTCCGATAATCATAATTGACAATGAATCCACGAGCATGGCCTACGTTGCGACCACTCGCCAGTATTACAGCGGTGGTGATAGTTTAAAGAAGAAGAATAGGCGTGCTTTCACGAGCTTGAAAGACATAATATCAAATTCGATTTAACATTTGATGATTAGACATGAACAATTCGGGAATGCTAAAATTAACCCGAATCTTCTTAAAAAGCTCAAGATTGATTCTGAGGATCATAATCGAGAAAAAGGAATTGGTTAATAATGACATCACATGGAAGATCCTTTAAGAGAGCCGATAACAATGAAACCAGAAGTCATTGGTGTGAAAAGATAAAATCTCACAGGAAATCTTATGGGCATCATGCAGCCCTTATGACGATAAATGTAATGGGAAGCGACTTAATGAGAATGGGAGAGGATGAGTTCTTTTGGACCTCGACCAGCGATAATAGAAGGACAAGTTTGCCTTGGTTAGACAACTTGGGATTTGGCAGTTGGGTAAAGATCAAATATGGACAAGTTGATCGTCCAACAAAGGAAAAGATTTTGAAAGGATACATGAGTAAAGAAAATTCAAGCGGCGAGGTCCTAACGACTCGGCGAAATAATAGTTGAGGATGACAAGAAGTTGATAAGAAATAAGAAGGAAGAATGCATGCAATGTCTTGGTGAAGAATTTGCTCGATGAGGAATGGTTTAAAGGTGCAGTGCGGCGAGCGATGACATTAAGGGATTTTAGATTACCTTGAGTTGCAAGGAAATGAGGAATTTCTTGACCCGATGATGAAGCATATGAGCAAGGAGGTGCAAACTCATTGGGATTCCATATAAGAGGCCACCACCGATTATTCAAAGAAAGTATGAGTTCACTCGATACCACTTGGGGTGGGAGGAAAAATTTTCAAAATTCGGAAGATCAAGACTAAAGAATATCTCCTACTTTGCCCAAATATCGCTTGGGTGGGGGCATAACTTGATGACGGACATGGAGGAGGTTGGCCAAGTCCAAAGGCCACCATAAAGCCCAGGGATCACGAGTCTAACAAAGACTATTAAATAAAGAAAAGTGTTCTTTCGGAAGACAACCCGAATTATCCACATCTTTTGTTTTATTTCCATTTTGTAGGGTTTGTGTTTTTAACCATTTTGCGAGAAACAATGAATGATTATGCTGCTTGACACTTGATCGACTATAGATTCGGCATAACTCATCTCGGTGGTTAAGCGTAACCAACCCTAGACGAGCCCCGGATGCATTACCAGTTCGATAATTCCATCCCGGTGGTTCTGATGTAGCTACACTTTTCCGCGTATGCGGGTTTTGCCCTAATTCTGGCGTAACTCCCTACAGGATTCTGAGCGTAACTATCCTATCTTTACTTCTTTCATTTTAAACACAATAACCTAGTATTAGTATTTTAAATAAACTTTGTGGGTGTGTTCCTTGTAAACCCTCACGAGACTTCACTCGTCCACTTGGGACACCAAGTGGTTTAAAGGAACTTGTTGCATATGCTAAATGCAGCAGTGATTTCTGAAAGTGAGTTAGGTTTGTTTTCATTTTTCATTTTTCTTTTAGAATTATGCATGTCGGTAGTGTGATTTCGAGGATTGAAGTTTGCTCATGGATGCTTATCTGACTGGCGACTCTTTTACGTGAGCATTCTTTCTTTTTGGAGCAAATTTCGGGGATTCTCGCTCTAATATTACTTTTCTCTTCACCTTTGTTTAACGCTTAGTACAAAGGGACTTTGTCGATTCAAGTGGGGGACGAGTAGAATTATCTCTTGAGCGTTATTTTGCCCTCGTTTTCTATTTTATTTTGAAAAATTATGCCATTTTTAAAATTTTGACATGTTTTCTTAACTTAACTAGATTAGACCTTAGTCGAGCATCTGACCCTTGATATTATATGGTGAGATTAGCCTTATCCATTTCTAATATTTTACCCTAAATCCTTTAAATTATGAGTGTGCGGTAGCTTGTAAACTTTAGAACTTGGCCTTTGCATCATTTCGAGACCATAGACAAGATATGTTGGGTTAGCTCGATGTATTTGGACTTTTTAGTTTATGAAGGCGATATTATAGGATTATCACCCAAATAGCCTACCATTGTGTGTCTATCGATTAGTAGCTTTCGACTTCTCGACCCCCGTGAGAAACCATTTTGTTGCACTGCGCCTTTAGTGAAAGATACCCCTAGATACACCCATCGAGCGAGCCATTCCTTTCATTTTGTTAACCAATATATTATTTCGATTTTACCTATACACCTTAGCCTACCTAGTCTTTATTCGTGATTGGGAAGTCATCATTTGCCTAAGTTCAAGGTTCAGAGTGGAAAGGTTGGGAATCACGCTTCGTAATCGACGACATATTCTTGAAGATCATTGAAGACCCCGAATTCCCATTGTTCATATCAAGTGGGGGCATATTATGTTTAGTTGTTATGTTTAGATTCAAAAAATAATAATAAAAAAATAAAAATAAAATAAAAAATTATGTTATTTAGTTTATTGTAAAGTGCAATGTTATAAGCACTATGAGCTTTATATAGATTTAGTATCGAGGAGGCCACCTCGGTCACATTCGAAAGATTGGAGTTGGTGAGCGGTTTGTTGGAGAAAAGGTAGTGTGCCCATGGCGTCATCTAATAACACATCTACCTAGTACATCATGATCGGTTTCTTAACTTCAAAGCTTGAACTTTGGTAGGACGGATGAAATGGTGATTACTTGGTTATAGATTTAGACTATCTGTTTGATTCTTATTTACACCATTTATATATCCATGTCTTATCCTGCCCTTTAGTCATGAAGCGTGTCTAGGTGATGGAGCAAACAATCTTTGGTGTCTTGGCCATGGATTTGGTCATGTATCATTGATTTTGTCCACCATGCCATGACATGTTAGTAATGACGGTCATATAACCTTTTCGTGTCTACCCATATTGCCTTAGAAAATTGTTTGGCCCTTAACTCTAGTGGTGGAGATTTGTGTAACCGCCAAGCTTATGATAGAATACATGCTATGGTATGCGATTAAGTGATCACACTGAATTGACACTTAGAATAGTTGAGAGTGTTGAGTGTTCGTTCCCATTTAGGTAGGGTGTTCGACTTTGTTTTATTCTAGCATAAAGGGGTTGTAAAACTTATATTTTCCGGGTTATGGGAGATATCTTTTAGGAATCTTTCTAATAAGGTCTACTTGAGGGCAAGTAGAGTTCAAGTCGGGGATATTTGATATCATCAAATTATCACGAATATTTAGTGTCAATTTCCCTCGATAATGCTTGTAATTTATATCATTTGTATGGATTTACGCTTGTTTTCCATTATATTCCACTTCGGGGTAAATTACGAGCATTGGAGCTAAAGAGGCAGGAATTGGAGAATTATCAAAGATTTATCAGTATGCTCACTTTGAAGAATTCTGGCGTAACTCGTCTCTGCCAAGTAAGTAAAGTAGCGTGGCTCGAGAAAGCGAACTCATCGGAAGATGCAGCGTAACTCTCCCAAAAGATCACGCGTAACTATATTAGGTCAAATGAGGTTCGCGCGGCGATAACTTCTGGTAACTCTTGTTTACTGGCATGTAACCAAAATTATTGAAGATACGGTGTAACTACTTCTAAGGTTCTGTAGTAACTATGATCTAGTGCAATTTATGATGAAATAGAGGATTATGGCATAACTATTTTATTGGTTCTGCAGTAACCAATCAACCTATAAATACCCACGATTTCCAACATTTCGAGCATCCCATTTCACTTTACAACCAAGAGCGTGGGAAGAAACCGGCGAGGTCTAGAGGAGCATATGGAGCTATCTCCAGGGAGAAATCACTCCCCACGATGAGCATTAGCATTTTTCTTTTCTTTACTTTCGATTCATGTATTTCGTAACATTAATTATTGATTTCATTTGTATGGTTTAATATAAGGCTAAGCTCCTCTTGTGCGACCTGGATATGATTCATTAATTGTTTTGTTTGCATTTATATTACTTCCATTATAATTATTTCTATCTGATGTATGCATAGTTTATTGGTAGCTACCACTTGTTTGTTGGTTTTGGATAGGCGGTAGAGGGCTAGTTGCTAGGAGATATGACCAGCGACCTAAGTGAGTAGGCGAGATGGGAAGTCAGATATGACCAGCGGAATACCCTTTCTACTTGTGCGATTTGATGGTTGATCACCTACTAGTTTGGATGAACTTAAGATTAGGGGGTGAGTGTTTAAGTTGCTTACGCAGGGCACTCACTATTATAAGTCTAGCATGTGGCGGTGTAATGACTAGGCTTGGGGACCGGGGAACAAGCCCCGGACTTATGAGGGGACACGACCTCTCGGTGGTGGCATCTTTCTTTGATGGGTTAGGCGAATTGACCAAATCTTGTCCTCTCGACTTTGACCTACACAGTAATTGGAAGTAATTAGGCGTAGACATTACTAGCTAGGATGAATAACTAGGTTAACTTTCTCCTCTCCTAGTGATTACACCTTTTCCTTTAATACGCTTTTAGTAGTTAATTAATTAAAACATTTTAAAATCATGACACCTAGACTTAGTAATAATCCAACCCACTTAGCTCTTGGGACGACCTCAATTTTACCAAATACTACACACACGCGATCGGGTACACTGCGCCGTTAGTGCATTAGGGTAGACCATAGGTATCTTGAGACTTTATAAATATTAAAACACAATCGATAAAACTTGCATCACATATATAACACACAAACAATATAAAACAAATAATCAAACAAACAAATAAACATAGGTTGCCTCCCGAGAAGCGCTTTTCTTTGTTTACGGGTCTTGTAGCTAGACTCGGAGTCATAACGCACTATCCTATGTGAGTAAGCTCCTCATCGAGGATATGGTTTGGATTAAAATCTTCTTTTGTTTTCTATTAGTACATTTTGTTAGGTATAACTTCTCAAACTTTTCTTCAATGGGATCATATAATGTCATCTTTATATGCCATCATCCATCTCCTTCTTTGGATTGGCTTGTTCCAATTCCATTTCTTCTTTGAACTCTCCTTTTTCTACCAATTCATCCCTAAGTTAATTGGTAAGGCTCCTAGAATTGATCATCTTCCTAAATACTAAAGGGATCCTCAAATGAATCTATCTCGGTGTCACAGCGAGTTGTTTGTTCAATAGTATGAGTTTTATTCACAATTCTTCATATAGATAAAATGGGCGTTGAGGTCCAATAAAATCTCCATTAATCCAGATGCATATCTTGATGGTTTTCTATCAAAGCTATCCCATGAGGTATTTGTTCCTCATCAATGTCATAAACATATGCTTCTGTGACATCATATATTGACCTAGTGTATCATTATCTATCGTTATTTTGGACATCTTACAATCAATTATAGCACTAGCGGTAGCTAAGAATCCTCTTCCAACTAACAATGGGCATGTAGGGTCACTAGCCATATCGAGACATGGAAATCACATCAAAATAGTCAATTTTCCTATATGCACTATAATGTCTTTTATTATCCCTCTTTGGATATGCTAGACTCCTATCAGCTAAACAAATTATCTTTTCCGTTTCTTCTAACTTTCCTAAGTTGAGACTTTTATAAAGGGAGTAGCGGAGTAAGTCAATGCTTGATCCTAAGTCGGCTAATGTGTCAAAACTTTGGAATATCCAATGCTACAAGGCCAGAGCGAAGGCTTTGGATCATCATTTAACTTCTTAGATCGTTTATTTTGGAAAAAATGGACCCATTTCACCCAAATTTAATCTTTCCTCATATTTATCCATTAAAGCATGATAATAAGGTGCATGAGTTAAGACATCAAAAGCGGTTTCTTTGTAAAGTTCTTTGAATTAATCTTCCATTGTTATTTAGGGTTTTTGATTAGTTGGTGGTTCAAGATTTTGTTGACCAACACTTGATTTTCATTGTGTTCTTGGTTTTTGGCACATTAGAGTTTGCTTGAAACATGTTTTAACATTATTGATCGAGTGAGAGTGGGGATGTGATGAAGGGTATGGATATGCACCTTCTTTTGATGGACAAGATCCTTTAGTTGATGAAATCGCGTTAACCTTTGGGTTCTTGATGGTATCACTTGGGATTGCTCCCATTATTGATCATTGAAAACCTTTAAAAGGGTGTCAAGCTTATTTGTCATCTCGCTGTTGTCGTTTGAAATCGACTTCAACGACAATCGAGTTTCTTGAGTTGACATAAAGTTAAACACCAATCCTTCAAGATTGTTGAGTTATTAAATGGAAGGATTGTTGAAAAGTGCTGATTCGAGATGAGCTGTTTGGTTGAAAATGATTAGGTGGAGTTGAATAATTGTTACGAGTCGAGTTTGGATTTTGTTTCTACCTAAGATTTGGGTGATTTCTTCAAGCAGGGTTGTATGAATCACCTAAGTTGTTTTGCTCGGGTTTACATCTTAACTTCTTGGTGTGATCATTATGGTGACCTAACAAGAAGGTAATATTTTAGGATTAACACCCAAATAGCCCATATGTGTATATAATTGCACGTTTATCGATTATTAGTCACCTCGACTTTTCAAACCCTATGTTAAAACCCTTTTGTTGCACTCATCTTTAGTGCAAGATGCCCTAGATACACTTTGAGCCAATATTTTCATTTCATACCCTTATCAATATTGTTTTGATATACTATTCTTTTTTTTTTGGTAGAGGGGATACCCAGGTAAAATATTTCGATACACCTATATATTACGCCTAGCCTCATATAGTCTTAGCTCATGATTGGGAAGTCATCGTTTGCTCAAATTTAAGGTCCAAGTAGAGATTCGGAATCACGCCTCGTCAAAGACATATATTTAAAGATCAATGAAGACCCCCACCCAAAGTTTCAATTATGATTCATCTCAAGTGGGGGTGTTATTATTCTTGTAGTTATTACTCAAAAAAATAGTTTGTTATTGTTACGATGTAATATTACAAAAATTGTAGCACTAAGTTGATATAAGCTTAATGGATTAGTATCAAGGAGGCCACTTCGATCACATTTGAAGATTGAGTTGGTGAAGTGTTTACACCAAAATATTGAAGACCAAGTAGTGTGCTCATCATGACGCCCACTAATGGCACACTTACTTGTTGCATTATGATCCGGTTTTAGTCCTTGAAGTTTGGATTTTGGATGAACGACCAACGGTGACAACTTGGTTATAGGCTAAGACTATTTGCTTTTTATTTTATTTTTACACCATTTATGTGCATTCCATATCTTACCCTACCCTTTAGTCATGAAGCGTGTCTAGGTGATGAAGCGAGCAATCATTGGTGTCTTGGCCATGGATTTGGTCATGTATCATTGGTTTTGTCCACTTTGCCATGGCATGTTAGTAATGACAATTCACCCTTGCCTATATGATTTGTTCACCCAATATTTCCTTCAAGATTGTTTTGACCTTAGCTCTAGTGGTGGAGATCCTGTAACCGCCAAGCCTATGATATAATACACATTATGATCATGGGTTGGTGACCACCCGAAATTGACACTTAGATTGTAGAGAGGTATGAGTGTTTGTTTCTTATTTCGTGAGGTGTTCGGCTTTGAAATTTCTAGCATTGGAAGTTTTAATCTCATATTTCCTAAGTAAAATTGGGGATATCGCTTAGAAATGATTCTAATAAGGTCTACTTGAGGGCAAGTAGAGTTTAAGTTGGGGGATATTTGATGACATCAAATAATCCTGATATTTAAGTGTCAATTTCCCCTTATTATGCTCATTATTTGTATCGTTTATATGCATATATGCTTTAATTTCTTTACATTTCGTTTCCAGGTTATAAATGAGCATAGGAACAAAAGATATGCGGAATTGGAAAAGAACTTACAAAGATACACACTTTAGTATGCTGACTAAGAAGAGTTACAGAGTAGTTCCACTCTCCACTTATGTCGTAACTATGAATTCAAACATAAATAACAAGTCAACATTAACCAAAGATTACGACGTAAATACCTCATAAGGTTACACCGTGAATATCTCAAGACTTAGTGATTTTTTATGACTAATAAAAACTCAAATGTAGGGATGCTCTTATAAATCCCTTTATATTGATGTTATCTTAGAGGATGGTAGGGTAAGAATGTATGAAAAAGAGAAAAACATATGAGACTCACCATCCTAATCGTGAATGACCATCAATTTCTATTAAAAGCCACACAATGACACGACTAAAATATGTACAAAATGAGCAAGATCAACATGGTCCTCTAATCTTGTGGTTGTTCTTGATGCTTTTATCCTTCTAAATCTCACTGAAAATGCTATATGTTTTTTGTTGTGTGTGTGAGAGTAGGTAGTTGTGGTTCTCCAAGTTTCTAGTAAGGTTAATGTGGTCCTCAATTGATCAAAATGGTTGCATTAACGGTATCAGCAATGGTCCTCTAATCTTGTGGTTGTTCTTGATGCTTTTATCCTTCTAAATCTCCCGGAAAATGCTATATGTTTTGTGTGTGAGTGTGAGTAGGTAGTTGTGGTTCTCCAAGTTCTAGTAGTAAGGTTAAGGTAGTCCTCAATTGATCAAAATGGTTGCATTATATCTTTGAGAAACTTTGGCCCTGTGTGTAATAAAAGGAAACACCAAAATTTCCCTAAAAGAGTTAATAAGGGTGACATGATCGGACTTGGCTTAATGGGGACTTAATTCTCTTTATATAAACAAACCCTATTTATTATGTTTCCACATTGGTCTCGCTACTATACCAAACCCTCCCTCCGGTAAGCATCTAAGTAATTTAAGTGGAGAATTCCTCAGATTCGGTGTCCCAATGAGCCGTAGAGCAAGGTCTAGAACTCTACCAAATCCATTGGATTTATTTTTTGTCCACGGATTTGGCTATTTCGTTAGTGAGACAGTTAAACTTGTTGAATCCGCAGAACACAATAATTGTCCTCCTAATTTGGGTCTTTCATCAAAGATGGTCAAAATAAAAGTTGTAAAGCTCTTTCCTTTTTACTTGGCATTTTGAATCACCAAATCGTAGATGGTATGAGCAAGTTATTGACAAAATAGTGGAGGTGTGTCGGAAACTCCATATATATGACTTTGAGTCTGTTTCCTTCCAATTCATCACGTTGCTTCCAATGAACCTACTGTGGAAAACTAGAAGGGGGGGCTGAATAGTTTTACCTATTAAAACTTCATTTAGATCAACTTATTTCAATCTATTTAATGTGTGAGTTGGATGATGATAGATAAAGCATATAAACAAGTAATGCAAAGATAAAGAGTAAGGAACACAAAACCATGACACGAATGTTTATAGTGGTTCGGCTACAAGGACACCTTCCTTGCCCTACTCCACTCCCCGAGTTCCCCACTCGAGAGTTCGTAAGCACTACACAACACAAGCTCCTTAATGTGGCGGAGAAGCCTTCACAACGTCACCTACTCTTTATCCGGTACAAGACAAGACACCGGGTTCTTCCATGAGTTAGAACCAAATCTATCACAAAGTCGCCACACTTTATCCGGTACAAGGCTAGATACCTAGTTCCATTACAAAGGAGGAACTACCACCCAACACTACATAACTAACCCAAGGGAGAGAAACTCCTTATTACAACATCATAAGGATATCACTATCCTTTAACCCGAACTAACTAACTTGTACATCGAGTACCATATCGAATGTACTACCAGGTTAGAGATATTACAATACTAAGAGAGAGTATGTGTAATAGGGTGAGTTGCAAGAGATAAATGGCTCACTATTTATAGGAAAATTTCTCTATTGTTCCCCAGTTCCTCACGGATCCTCCCGTAGGATCGGCTAATCTAATCAATAGATCCGGCACTGGGTCGCTTTAAGTCCGGATTTTGGGTTTCAAACCGGGTTATGGGTTATGGGTTATGGGTTATGAACCATTGGTTATGGATACCTAACATGATGCAATGTATCTAGACATTGGGTCATGGGTCTTGGGTTATGGATCATGGATAATACCAAACTTCACTTCATGCATGATGTCATGCAATGGGTTATGGATCAAGCTTCGCCGGTATGGATCATGGACTTGGGATTTTACCTAACAATATTCAATGTATCTAGTCAATGGGTTAAGGACTTAGATTTTTACCTATTACATTACCTATTACAATATATATCAAGTATATATATATGTACAATTCCATATTATGTAAACACTAGTTGTTATAACATATGCATTTCTATAAGATGTAAACAATATTACTTGTTTAGTATTTTATATGAAAATGTAAGTGTGTTAGTAAACTATTGACTCAAACCATTCGTTTATTTTATTTGTTTCATTAAAATGATTTTACGTTTGTTATCGACAAAACATTAGAAGATCGAAAAATATAACAAAGCGTTTTTACGGATTATTTGTATTAACAATCTCCTCTTTTATTGATGACAAAACATATGATTATTTTAAGGAAAAATAAATTAAGTAAAGTTGAATCGAGATTTACTCTCTTCTCTCTTTTGTGAAACAAAAATAGCGTCGAAAAGAAACTAACACATTGTTTTGAGAAAAATGTGTGAAAAGTAATAATATGAAAATAGAGTATGAGAAGAAAATTCTGCGTCTTAGCTCCCCAGAAGGGTGCTTCCATTTGTTGAGGCGTCAAGTAATTAGGAAGACTAAGCGAGTGGTTTGCAATTATGTTTTCAAATGGTTTAGTCTTTTGTGAAAATGCTCCCCATGACGGTGATCCCTTTGTGAGGGCGTCAGTGTAATAAATAAATCCTAAGAGAAGTATTGCAAGTGTTTTGCAATAGTTTTGCTTTGACTAAAACTCCCCTTGTTGAGGGTGTC
>CM040238.1:94509642-94686196 GCA_022545495.1 Chrysanthemum lavandulifolium
AAGTGGGACTACACATTCTTAAAGAATATCATAGTCAAACGACAAGATGAACAGACTATGGATTCTCTCGGTCGACTTTGAGAACTTGTCCTCAACGACATCGAAGACATGTATCTTGCCAAAGCATGCAGTCGTATGAGACAATTCTCGATGAAGTTCAACGTGAATTTATCAAGTCGGTTCTCATCTTCATTAGACGATCGTGATCAAAGAACGTGTCGAAGATATCCGGATGGTCTGTTGAATCATATCGAAAACGTAAACTTCACTCCACCACGCCTGATCTTCCCGACATCAACCAGCTTAAACAACTCACGCTCATCAAGAAACCTTTCGGCGTTGTTTACCGCAGTGAACTTCAAGAAACCGCTTAATGGCGTGTAGCGAGCTCCACAAATTCGGAGATCATACCTTGAAGATGGTTAGGGATGGATTGGCGTCTGATTGAAGGATATACGCATGAAAGTTGGGAATCCTAAGCGGCTGGAACTCTCGTGAAAGGAGGGATGTGAGACGTATCATCACCTTGATTGATGAACGGTTGTTCGGAAGGATCGCCCACGATTGGAAAGCTATGTTGGTGGTCGACTCGGAGGAACATCATCGGCTTTCAACGCCCATGCGCACTCGAATATCATCGCACTTCTGGTACCCTTAAATGGTTTCCTTCTTATAATTTTGGATATGTGATTACATATGTGAATGGCTTGTGCACACAACGACATTGTACAACCCGTAATTGTCAAGAAAGGACCCCATGGTACGCTTGATGCCACAATCCTTATAAAAGGAGCGAAGCTTCTTATTTTTGAGTAAACCCATCAAACCTTTCATTATTCAAGGTTTTGCTCAAAAGAACAAGTACTTCCCATATGATTTTCAAAACCTCAACCGCTTATATCACTTGTTGAGGGGAGTATTTGAATTAAAACTTTGTTCACAAATTGTTCACGGTGGTCACTCTTCCCAACACTCGAAATGGTCATATTTATTCTCAAACGTTTCAAAATAACATTTTTATGCCATTTTGAGGGGAGAAAATTGTGTGATAAGAAATATGTTGTGCAAATGCAAATAAATGCAGGTACCTCGGACTTAACCAACGAATCGACGGTACTAAACCGCTTGTAACTCGAAAAGACTTGTCCCGGACGGGTAATAATTTCAAGCTAGTTCGCTAGTGATGTAAACGTGTCTCGCAAAGGACTTGTCTCGAGTAGAAAGTACCATTCGAGAAACTTTTGATAGACATGAACTTTGTGGGTTTGACAACCTTCAAGGTTTGTCTACACCTTCAAGGTAGTTATTAGAGCTAGTTGTCACCTAAAAGTCGACAATATATCTCTTTAACTATTCAACGTAACCGTGTCTCGGGAGATTGTCTATCTTTAGTGGATCAATTCATAAAGTGCGCTCTTTCCTCACATGTGCATTTAACCATTAAAACTATTAAGCACATGTGGAGGGAGTATTTATGTAAAAACTTATCTCTCACTCATGGTTCAAACATGTTTTCATTTACAAACCCTTTGAGAGATATTTTAACTTCGAAATTATAATGGCAAACATAGGTTAGTCATGGAGTTATAAGGTGACTAAGGTTAGAATAACCGTCCTATGATCCGCCAGAGCTGGAGGATCTACCCAAGGACACTACCATTAGTTAGTGTTAGAAGTCCTTAGGAATGATTATAAAAGGAGAAAATGAGAATCGGAGAAAGAAGGAGTTGAAGAATCAAAAGAAATGTAAAGTAAAGGGTGAAAAGAAATAGCCCTCCGCATTATTCAACTTAGGGCGACACCGGTTCAATTCATATGCTCTTGGTTGTCACTTTGTGACACGGTATTGAAGATTAAAAGTCGTCATGGACCCATGGACGCATGCACTAAACCTTCTTAGCCACTCAAGTTTCTCTCAACGAAACTTGTTTCATTCTCACGGGGAACCCTACATAATCTATTGGCTTTCTCTTAGAGATCGGCGGTATTGAAGAAGGAGACCCTCTCCTAGTCTCCGCTCAGAAACCAAACGCACTATTGAGTCTAGAGCCACGAGATTCATCAAAAGATCTCTTAGAACACTTGACATTTAATCACTTGATGATCAACAAATAAGATCATCGATGGTTCATATCGAGTCCTTCACGCATCTTAGCAATCATCGAGAACATTTATGAGAGGTTCACATCTGTGCTCTCGCGATTGAATGGAAACTCCCGCCGTGGTCAACATCGACAGCCCCGGCGGAGTCACTGGTAACTCCCGTGGATTACGCGGAGTGTGTCTCAAACGGTCTACGATCGTGAGGTAATGCTTGGTGTACCTCGACTCTCATCTGAATCCATAGATGTACTTGATTTTCATCGCGTTATCTCAATTGTGGGACTCCAGCCAGAACGGCCTTTGTAAGAATTAGAGTTGTGTTTCACACTATCTTGTTAACACTCTCGAGTTCAAACTTGTAAGTCTTGGGAAACCGCTTATTACTAACCATTTGAAATGTTTTCTTCTTATGGAAGCTCGAGCGGGATGATCGTCTTGATTCTTCTCATGTTCACACCAACATCATCACTAATGGAAGTTCTATTCAAAAGCAACACAACCGTCGAAATGATTCTTCGTCAAACCAAAGAATCTACAAAGTTAAAGACTTAGAGAACTTCATCAAGATTGAATTCCAACGTCATAGAGCGTGTGAGCATGTTGAAGAATGACGTGGAGACACCGAGCAAATGCAAGCACTGAGGCGGCGCGATGATGCACAACAACATACTATCACTTTCACCACAAAGAACAATGATCAAAGAACAAAGTTAAAGATGACGTCGAGCATAATCGCCAAAGATAACTATCTCTACTATGGGGAGATTGTTCAATCAAGACAATTCTCTCACAAGAAAGAAGAATGTCGAAGACGTCACGACTACTATTACATCAACGCCTTCACCGCTTACATTCATATATACTTGAGGGAGATTGTTGGAATCACTCCTAAACAAGATTTCAAGTATTTATATTTCATATGTAATAGGTAGCTTTATTATGGCCTTTATGTTTGTTTAAGGTCAAGCTTATGTAGAAGGCCCATAAGCTTGATCCAAGCCCAATAAAGAATAGGAAGGAGAGGAGTATTGCCCTAGCTCCTTGCCTATATAAACTCTTGTAAACCCTCATTTGAGGGTTGGTTGTTCAAGTTTTCTTTTCACATACTCTCTTTGTCTTAACCGTATTTAGTATTACGTGTGTGTGTGTGTGATAACTTGTTCATCCGCCTTCATCTATTCTCTTATAAGCTTGTGTTGTAAAACTAGTGACCTAACATTACTAAACCTTTTTATATGTGTCACCCTAGTCACTACATGGAAGGGCAACCGGTTGTGGCACATATGTTACTAAACCTATACAAACAAGTCACTAAACTTTGCGAAAAAATTGTCCTAAGTCACTAACGTTTCATTTCTGTCATCTAAGGTACTCAACTACACGAATTTCGTCCATTTTCATCCCCTTTTTACGGTTTTCGTCCGTTTTTCTTACGTTTTCATCCCCTTTTTACGTTTTTATTCGTTTTCAACCGTTTTTATACGTTTTTATACGTTTTTATCCGTTTTTCTTACGTTTTTGCCTATTTTCTTATGTTTTCTTACCGTTTCATCCGTTTGTTATGTTTTCATACAATTTTGTCCCTTTTACGTTTTATACGTTTTCTTCTTTTTATATATTTTTGTCCGTTTTATATGGTTTTGTACATTCTTTATACGTTTTTATTCGCTTTCACGTTTTTATTCGTTTTCATCCGCTTTATACATTTCATACGCTTATCCGCTTTTATACGCTTTATCCGCTTTTATCGTTTCATCCGCTTTTGTCCATTTTTACGTCCGCTTTTATACGTTTTATGTTTTCATCCGTTTTGTCCGTTTTATATCGTTTGTACATTTTTATCGTTTTATTCGTTTTCATACGTTTTCATACGTTTTATTCGCTTTTATCGTTTCGTCATTCATTTTTACGTTTCGTCAATTTTTCTTACGTTTTGCCGTTTTTCTATGTTTCATGCGTTTCGTCCCTTTTTATGTTTGAAAACATAAGAAAATAGGCGGCGTAGAAAATGGATGAAAACGTAAGAAAAACGGACGAAAACGTATAAAAACGGATAAAAACGTATGAAAATGTATAAAACGGATGAAAACGAATAAAAACTTATAAAATTTGTATAAAACGTATAAAAACGTATAAGAACGGACTAAAACGTATAAAAACGTGAAGTTTAGTACCTTAGATGACAGGAATGAAACATTAGTGACTTAGGACAAATTTTTCGCAAAGTTTAGTACCTTAGATGACAAGTGCCACAACTCGGTGTGTATACACGTCAGCAGGGCAACCGGTAACAACAGGTTGTCTCACTATTGGTATCCATGATAACCGGTTACGTGAAGTATAGTAACCTAGATGACAGAAGATAAACATTAGTGACTTAGGACAAATTTTTTTGAAAGTTTAGTAACTTTTTTGTATATTAACCCGAGATACATAAATAACATCTAAATAATTAGTTTGAAGCTTCGTACCATCATTTTCGGAGTTGGTTGGTTTATTTTGATCCATTTTTTTTTGTGCTTTTGCTTTTTCAGTTGAAGATTGCTGAGTTTTTGTGTTCTATTTTTTTTATTTTGACGGTTAATTGTTGGTTGATTTTGATAGTTAGGGTTTGTTTTTAGTGAGAAAATTAAGAGAGAGAAGGCGACGTTTTGTTTTTGATGATAAAATTGAGTGCGTGTAATGTGTTTTTGTGGTGGGGGAAAGTTTCAGCTTTAGGCAAGAATGGTCCCTCCGTGTTTTTAATCTTTAAAAAATGTTTGATTGATCCAACGGCTGGGAATTGTCCTTTGGTAAGTAGCAGATTGTGAGTTTGTGAAATAAAGCGCCTCTTCTTTAGCCAACTAATTTATGAGATTTAAAGTCAGTCATTACATATACTCAAAGAGGATAAAGCTTTTATATTATTATACCGTTTCAGTGTCACAATTCCATTTTAGAACTAGTTTCGTCCCTAAAGGAGTTTGAACACTTCTCCAACTATGGCTTAATGATTTAAATTTGGAACAGACCAAATCCGAAGATTAGTAGGTCAAAAAGATAAGAAACCAATATTATCTAAAAAGTTAAAAGTAAAAAAATAAAATGAAACAGGGTGTACTCGTAGTAATCAGTCAGAGAACCAAAATCAACTAATCAAGTAAACATATCTAGCATATGATGAGGTATGGTCTCCTCCGGATACTTTGGAGGAGATAATCACAATAAGTCCTTAATATTTCTAAGATAATGATGCATGAGCGGTGCCTACTCGGGAGGCATAGTGACGGAGCATAAGCTGCTTTCGGGAAGTATACACTAGAACAAAAAGTGGATTTGGCTACACGAATATGTGTGACGATATACATATAGTCACACATGTTTTTCGACCGTGTGTGACTAAAGGTCGCGCGACCATAGGTACCCTATGGTCGCGTGTTTGACTTTTTAGTCTCTATTGCAAAGAGTAACCAAAACCGTAACATGTGTGACTAATTAGGTACAAATTTTGTTGGATTAATCCGTATTAGTGACCATAAACACTGTATAGTCACACAAAGCATGTTTGTTTTGGGTATTTAGTCACATACAATTAAGCATAAAGTGGCAAAAGTGTTAATAAGTGTGACCATATGTTGTTTAAGGTGAAGAAATATGTCTTATGTGTGACTATTGATCATCTAATGGCCACTTGAATTTTATGTTTGTGTGGCCTTTTCTAACATTTAGTCACACAAAGCATGTTTGTTTTGGGTATTTAGTCACATACAATTAATCATAAAGTGGCTAAAAGTGTTAATAAGTGTGACCATATGGTGTTTCAAGTGAAGAAAGGTGTCTTTTGTGTGACTATTGATCATCCAATGGCCACATGAATTTTATGTTTGTGTGGCCTTTTCTAACATTTAGTCACACAAATCATGTTTGTTTTGGGTATTTAGTCACATACAATTAACCATAAAGTGGCTAAAAGTGTTAATAAGTGTGACCATATGGTGTTTTAAGTGAAGAAATGTGTGTTTTGTGTGACTATTGATCATCCAATGGCCACTTGAATTTTATGTTTGTGTGGCCTTTTCTAACATTTAGTCACACAAAGCACGTTTCTTTTGGGTATTTAGTCACATCAATTAATCATAAAGTGGCCAAAAGTGTTAATAAGTGTGACCATATGGTGTTTTAAGTGAAGAAATGTGTGTTTTGTGTGACTATTGCTCATCCAATGGCCACATGAAATTTATGTTTGTGTGGCCTTTTCTAACATTTAGTCACACAAAGCATGTTTCTTTTGGGTATTTAGTCACATGCAATTAACCATAAAGTGGCTAAAAGTGTTAATAAGTGTGACCATATGGTGTTTTAAGTGAAGAAATGTGTGTTTTGTGTGACTATTGATCATCCAATGGCCACTTGAATTTTATGTTTGTGTGGCCTTTTCTAACATTTAGTCACACAAAGCATGTTTCTTTTGGGTATTTAGTCACATTCAATTAATCATAAAGTGGCCAAAAGTGTTAATAAGTGTGACCATATGGTGTTTCAAGTGAAGAAATGTGTGTTTTGTGTGACTATTGATCATCCAATGGCCACATGAATTTTATGTTTGTGTGGCCTTTTCTAACATTTAGTCACACAAAGCACGTTTCTTTTGGGTATTTAGTCACATCAATTAATCATAAAGTGGCCAAAAGTGTTAATAAGTGTGACCATATGGTCTTTTAAGTGAAGAAATGTGTGTTTTGTGTGACTATTGCTCATCCAATGGCCACATGAATTTTATGTTTGTGTGGCCTTTTCTAACATTTAGTCACATAAAGCATGTTTCTTTTGGGTATTTAGTCACATGCAATTAACCATAAAGTGGCTAAAAGTGTTAATAAGTGTGACCATATGGTGTTTTAAGTGAAGAAATGTGTGTTTTGTGTGACTATTGATCATCCAATGGCCACATGAATTTTATGTTTGTGTGGCCTTTTCTAACATTTAGTCACACAAAGCATGTTTCTTTTGGGTATTTAGTCACATACAAATTAAGCATAAAGTGGCCAAAAGTGTTAATAAGTGTGACCATATGGTGGTTTAAGTGAAGAAATGTGTGTTTTGTGTGACTATTGCTCATCCAATGGCCACATTAATTTTATGTTTGTGTGGCGCTTTCTAACATTTAGTCACGCATCGAATTAAGCAAGCTGTGACCAAAAGTGTTAATAATTGTGACTATATGAATCTTTTAGTCACATATAAGAAATCAATATATATCAAAACAAATTCTAATATATAAAAATATATTCAAAATATATTCAAATACAATAAAATTGGAATGTATATAAAATTGTAATGTCGTACATAATAATATTCTCAATAATTTAACGACTTGACTCTTGATCTTCTTAGCTTCCTTTTGCATGGTATGACTAGAGGCGTGGCGCTTCATATTTAATTTAGGTGCGATTCTGTTCTCACCAATCGGTTTATGGTACTTGGTGGTGTTACATGTAGGAAACAAAAGCGGGGTATCAAACACTGAATTAAATATGAAGAATGATATATGTAGGTTTATAAAACACATGCATCTATGTACCTTTTCATCGAAAACCACTTGATCCTTTGGCCATGCATAAAACCACCTCTCGCATCCTTAAGCTGTTTTGAGACCGTTACTTCCTACATCCGGTATGCCTGCTGCATCCACTAAAGATTTTTCAATAGATACTCTGTAGCAATCCTTTGGGAGTGGTGCATTATGAAGCATTTGTTTTCCATCGGTTTTGTACACGGTACCCTCCGCAATAATAGTTGATTTCTTTAAGTGCCACGATGCGCATTAATTACCTAAAAGATAATTTGTTGCATGTATATATGTATCGATAATTAATTTTAATTAAACTAAAGAACATATGAAAATGTTTAAATACATACTTGTGGTAGTCTTGTTAATGGAGACTCTGTTCTTGTGATCCGAGAAAGTTGGCGTGAAGAATCCTTTCCTTTTGATCTAGTCGATTTCTTAGGTGCGACAGTTTAACGATTTCCTATATGTATAATACGGTAAATAAATAATGTATGTAGAATTCAAAAATCCCGGGGGTGATTTATTACTTACACTTATTTGAATTTCCTTTTCAAAGTTGCAAGTCCATTAGACTTCTTAATGCTCATAACTTTCTCACGTCCGACAACACGTGTTCGGCATCCTCATCGACCTTTGCTATTTAAAGATTAATGTTCACGGAGACACACGAAATATAAATTGTTTAAGAAGGCGACGATATTTAAAGGGTAAAAAAGATGGAATGTTACTTTCTTATGTCTTACTTCCGTTTACATCAATGGAGTTGAAGTTGGCATTGCCCCCTTTGTGCGACCAATTGTTTCATCAAATCACATATTACCGCCTCTTTTTCTTGGCGTTGGCGCCTCTCATCGACAAGTTCACTTTGAAGTAACACCACTCTTTCATCGGATGCTTGTCGATTCGAGGCGAATCAAAATACCTCTTGTAGGTTACTCCACCTCCCTCTCTCGCATATCCTCCCTTTTCCTTACCTAATACAAGCTGTCATGGCATCGATGCCATGATCAAGCTTCAAGATTCCTTGTTTGATCTTGTCGTCCGTTTCTTTACTGCACACACAATATGGGAAATAGGTTATTTAATTCTACGGTATTAACTTGTAACTAAAAGTATTAACTAAAACACTACACATTAACTTATAAATAACGGTTTTAAATGTCTGATGGCGATATTAACTAAAAGTATTAACTAAAACACTACATGTATTAACTTATAACTAACGGTTTTAAATGTCTGATGTGATATTAACTTATAACTAAACAAACATAATAATAAAATTTGCGATCAAACTTACAAATTTTTCTCCCATCGATCGATATCTTCATCGTGATATTCTCCGTCTTTTTCACCCTTCCTTTCAACCACAGTACCACGCGGTGGTTCTTCATCTGTTCAATTTCTTTACTCTCGATCTTATACACATCAAATACATACAAATGTAAGATAAGCGAATATAAGCGAAACTATGATGCTATTAAATGCAAATGTAAATGTGCAAATGTTTCTTGTTACCATTTTTCTATCACACAGGCGTATCCACCTCGTCCCATTGTATGATCATAAGCAGACTTGGAGCGCGACACTTTAGCTTTTCTTGATCTCACCTTGCAACACAAAATCATCGGCGTTTAGATGTAGTAATCTTGATAGTATACAACTAATACATATGGAAACATATGAAAAGGTGAAAGATATTTGAACTTGAATAAAATGAATAATTAACACCTTGTATTCCTCATTGGTGTGTAGTTTACAAAATTAACCCAATCTTGACTTTTATAATTGCACTATACTTTGCGGGACTTCATTTAGTTTTGAAAGGGTATTTTGGTTGGGCAATATGTAGTTTTGTATCAATTTCATTACGAAATTCCTTAGAAGTTGACCAAGGCGATTCATTATCGACTTCGACCGTCAAGTCAACATCAAAATATCATTGCAAAGATTAAGAAATTGTTGTTAATTAGTTGCACATCTTGTAAATCAGAGATAAACTTTTAACACCTTGTATCTCTGACGATGAGCCACTACTAGTTAAAAAAGTATATGTGTCGTGATTTCATCCCACATTTTATCTCTTGCTTACGAATCAACCTTCCTCCGGGTTAGAATCCGACACCTATATGCTCACGAACCAAATCACCCAAAAACTTGAAAACAATGCTCTGTTTTTCACGATAACCTATCCGATTGCATCGAAGGTTACACGACCTTTATTCCGTCTGTTTTCCATATTCCTGCGAAACTTAGCTAACCTAGTTATGCCCTCTTAACAACATTCGCATTTGAATGGTTGTTTCCGACATCCTCACCCTCATCGAATCGTCTACGATTCATATTCTAAAGTGTTTTCAATTTCACGATCGAATAAACCAAATCATCCGGATAAGTGATTTGCGTTGACATGATTCGTCGAAGTAATGTGTTAAAGAAAATTAGTAAACTTAATTGGTAAATAATGGTGTAAAATTGAAGTTACGGTTGTTTTGCTTGAAGGTGATTTATTGGAGTAAAAATAGGGCTAATGATGGGCGGTTTTCAATTAAAAACCATAATTTCCAAAGTAATTTTAAAATTTTGGCTAAAATTTGGCTCCAAATTTGATAATTTTAAAATGTGGCTCCAAATCAAACAATTTTTAAACCAAAAACACCCACAGCGAAATGGTGCTTACCAGGTCCCAAACACTCATATTACTTCAAACCGGTGTGTCAAAAACACATATAGCTGCGGATACACTAAAATCACCACATGGCGCATACAAATGAACAATCAAAAGCTAAAATGGACTTAAAGCAACTAATTAAGCAACTATAACTAATAAGCGGTTCGGATAAACAATTAAGCACAAAAATAGGCAAATCAAACCAAGAGCTGGCGATACATCAAACGACCCTAAGACCTTACTTTAAGGCTATAAATAAGCTATTTATAAGCAATTAGATAAGCTCTAACATCCTCAAGTAGTCAAAAAAATCAAGAAAACATGTAAATGCAATTAACTTAAAGCGAAACAACAACAAAAACACCCAATATAGTGGTTCAATCAAAAATAATTGTCATGAACAAACGCCTCCGGTTCTAAACTTCATAATCGGTCATAAAAAATTGACAACAATCTAAAATTGAACATCCTAATCCTACAATAATACATTATACTAGTGCGAATATGAACTTTAACACCACAACCAATTCCTAAATTCAAAACAACATGAAAAAAAGATGAAACAAACTAGCAAACACATTACATATTTTAACAAACATAATATTAGCATTCGTATGGATAAACCATCAAAAGATCCATACATATTCCATTGTTAATATATCTACATACCATCCCTTTAAACCAAGACATTAGACATTAGACATTAGACATAAGCAGATGACACTAGAGCAAAGAAAACATCCCATTCCATAGCGAAAACCCTTCACCATTCATCGCTTTGAATTTGTTCTTCCTTGGTATCGATTTCCTCCTAAGATTGAGTAATGAGATCATTCAACCCTGCGACTTAGACCTCATGACCTCCACATCATCCCTAAGATCCACCAATCTCTAAGGACCTAATGTTTAAAAGCGGCAAACTAAGTCCTCCTTCTTTTAAACTATGACTATAAATTAGGGGTGTTGATCCGTTCGGTTATCGGGTTTTGTTTCGTTAAATCATTATATTTTATTTTTGTCAATCTGACGAAAACGAAGCGAACGAACTATAATTAAACCAAAGCGAACGAAAACCGATTATGAATTAAGTTCGCTTCTTGGGTTGACCGAAATTAAGCTTGATTATTGGGTTGACACATATGGTTTTAAACGAAAATGGATAAAAGCAGTTAAAGGGGACAAAGGCGTGCAGCGTATTAAAGCAGACAAAAGCGTGTATAAGCGTGAAAGCGGACCATAACGTGTTAAAGCGAAGAAAGCGTGTTTAGAACTTACGAATCGTGTAAAGTGTAAGAAAACCTTTGAAAGCGGTTGAAAAATTCTTAAAACATACGAAAATGGGTAAAAGCGAATGAAAGCAGGGGTAAATGGGACGACGTGCAAAGCAGATGCAATCGGCGAATGTGTGTAAAAGTTATACAAAGCGGACTAAAGATGAAAAACTAGCTAAAGCGTGCAAACACGGACGAAAACACAGTAAACACAAAAGCGGGGCGTATAAAAACCGATTAAAAGGGACAAAGGCGTGAAAAGCGGACCAAAGCGTATTAAAGCAGACGAAAACTTGTATAAGCGTGCGAATCGTGTAAAAGTGTAAGAAAACCTTTGAAAGCGGTTGAAAAATTCTTATAAACATACGAAAATGGGTAAAAGCGGATGAGAGCGGGGTAAATCGGACGAAAAGCGGACGAAAACATATGTAAAACATATGAAAATGTATAAACGTTTGAAAATGTCGTTAGTATGTAAAAAGACTAAAACTTATTCAAGCGGACGGAAACATGAAAAAACTAGCGGCGTGTAAACACGGACGAAAAGCGTAAACAAAACCGGAAGCGTATAAAAACATATTAAAGGGGACAAAGGCGTGCAGCGTATTAAAGCAGACAAAAGCGTGTATAAGCGTGAAAGCGGACCATAACGTATTAAAGCGAGAAAGCGTGTTTAGAACTTACGAATCGTGTAAAAGTGTAAGAAAACCTTTGAAAGCGGTTGAAAAATTCTTAAAACATACGAAAATGGGTAAAAGCGAATGAAAGCAGGGGTAAATGGGACGACGTGCAAAACAGATGCAATCGGCGAATGTGTGTAAAAGTTATACAAAGCGGACTAAAAGATGAAAAAACTAGCTAAAGCGTGCAAACACGGACGAAAACACATAAACAAAAGCGGGAGCGTATAAAACCGATTAAAAGGGACAAAGGCGTGAAAAGCGGACCAAAGCGTATTAAAGCAGACGAAAACTTGTATAAGCGTGCG
Organism: Chrysanthemum lavandulifolium; assembly: GCA_022545495.1. Lineage (NCBI taxonomy): Eukaryota > Viridiplantae > Streptophyta > Magnoliopsida > Asterales > Asteraceae > Chrysanthemum > Chrysanthemum lavandulifolium. Next base: position 94,522,224 of record CM040238.1, read on the forward strand.
AATACGTGTAAAAGTGTAAGAAAACCTTTGAAAGCGGTTGAAAAATTCTTATAAACATACGAAAATGGGTAAAAGCGGATGAGAGCGGGGTAAATCGGACGAAAAGCGGACGAAAACATATGTAAAACATATGAAAATGTAAAAACGTTTGAAAATGTCGTTAGTATGTAAAGCAGACTAAAACTTATTCAAGCGGACGAAACATGAAAAAACTAGCGGCGTGTAAACACGGACGAAAAGCGTAAACAAAACCGGAAGCGTATAAAAGCAGTTAAAGGGGACAAAGGCGTGCAGCGTATTAAAGCAGACAAAAGCGTGTATAAGCGTATGAATGTGTGTATAAGCGTGTATACAGGCGAAAAAGTTTTCAAAAAGTAAACAACCCCAACTCATATAGTATGGCTAAACATATGTGTGAGCATCCTATTGTGTAAGCAATTTACGTAATATTGTATGCAAGTAGTTACATGTAAGGTATTGCAATTGATGTTATCATGTGTCGACATCCTATTGTGTCGACAATTCTTGTTGCGTAATGTTGTTGTAACCTTGTCGGGTAATGTTTACGTGGGTTTTGTTATGCAAATTTGCATGGTTCGCAAATTAATAACCACCGAATTCATTGTTTGCCAAAGTTGTAGTGATGACTAACTTTGATTTTTGTCAATGTGCTACATTGTAAAGATGACTAACTTTGATTTTGGTCGATGTATTGCGATTGACATAAATTTTAAGAATTTGAGCAAATCCGATAACCGCTAAAACCGATAACAAGAAAGCGAAATCGAGAAAACCGAAACCGAAAAACCCGCTTATCACGGTTCATAATGCATTTTACTTATCTAATTTGATCATTTACTAACGTCCATGGATTACATATCATTAATGTGATCGTAATCTATAAGCGTCAAATAAGTAGTATTACTTATTTTGTTAGATATGGTAATTTGAATGTTGCTATTGCGACACAACAACATTACTATTATTCTAATATCTTTAGTGTTATTTAATTTTACTAAAATGACATATTACGTTATAATTTATGTTATTGTTAGCCCGATTCGATTCGATTAATTTTTTGAATGGTTAACAGTGACCCGAACCGCGGGTAACCGCATTCGGATACCCGCATGTCCGGTTACCCGCCTAATGCGGTTCGGTTTTGGATAGTAGAATGAACTACCGCCCGTGATCGATAGTTAAAATCTCTAAGCGAATCGAGCGAACCCCGTGAACACCCTACTATATAGGGGTGGTTTAGATCAATGAAAAAATGAAGGGTTTAAATTGCAATATTAGATATCTTCCTAAATACTCCTCCTGCATATCACTTTTTCTTTTCTTTTTCTTGAACTATTGCATATCACATTTATGCATGGAAGAATATGAAGGGCTCTGATAACACCCAAAATAAATTTTCCGATGCCTCTTAAGTGTTTTTGTGATTATTTGTGCAAATTGTGAGGTACATTGTAATTATGTATACTTACCTAACCATAAAATCAACACACTAAGTATCAATCATTTTACTCTAAACACACAACTATCAATAATTTTACCCTAAACACACAAAATGTCTTCCACACTAATATCGATGAAATGAAAGCCGCCTTGAATCCGGCAAGCTCGTGATGCTTCGAGTTGTTGATATTGCAAGACATAGCGAGAGGAGAAAAAGTTGATCGGCGGATGGGAGAAGAGCGACGATACGAGAAGCTGTTGCCAAAAAAAGCGAGACAATCGATGAGGTTTGGTAGTTTGTTTACTCGTTTCAATCTTTGTTGCGACAAGCGGTGAGTATGCCGCCGTGAGATCTGGTTGAAGGATCGAAGGAAGATTGATTTCTTGGCTCGACTTTTGGTGCTATGTCGTCGAGTCAGTCGGAGAAGGAGGAGTTCTTGGAAGATTTGGATGAAGGCGATGAGTGCGAAGATGGAGCATAGGAAGCTTTGGAAGTTTTTGTGTTTTGATGATGTATAGTTGATGGTTGTATGGATGCTTGCTATTAAGCGCTACTTTGTTTATATAAGTAATTATATGTAAATGATCAATGATCAATGATCGATACAATGGTTAATTTTAGGTTTTAATGCTTTATTAACTTGAAGAAATAAGTTAGTTTTATTTATTTATTTACTTTTATTAGAAAATGGTCAAGTAGTGTGTGTTTGACTTTCGATATTTCACACATTTATCTCTCTTACACTCGGTCAAAACACAGTTAGATTATAATTAATAGCGATTTAGGGTTTTCAATCAAGCATAAAATCAATGAAAATAAATGTTAGTCAATGAAATACTCTTGAGGGCTATTATAAAGGGCTTGATTCTCTTCCTATTGAGCCTAATATCTCGGTATAAATGTTATAATTTAATGCTAGTTTGTTAGTTTAGGATGTTTATTGATTTATAGATGATATTGTGTTATGTTAGTTTAGGATGTTAGTCGGGGTATTAGTCATTTGCATAGGAAAAGTAGTTGTTTGATGATTTATGGATCATTAGTTGAGGTAATAACGATTACGTGTTATACATGCGGTATGGATGCGTGAAGAATGAGACACGAAGAATGAGATTAGTAGCCGAAGAATGAGATTTGCGGGTAGGTGTCCCTTTTGCCTCCTTGCGTGTTTTGTTTTGCCGTAGTCTTAGGCCCGTCGTGGTTTGCGTTGCTCTGTTGTTGCTCCCTTAGGTTGGCTTTGCTTTTGGTGTGCACAGGCTTTTGGTTTTATGTGCATTGCGCTTTGCTATTGGCGTATTCTGACTGCTTGTGCGTGTTTCTTTTCTGTATGCCTGTTTGCTTGTTTGCTTGCTTTCTTTTACTACGCTATTGCCTTTTGGTTTCGTCGTATTCTTTCTCTATCCTTTACGCACTCTGCTATTGCCTTTTGTTTGTTGTTGTTGTTGTTGTGATCGCATAATAGTCAATAAGGTATGCGGTTTAGTAAATATAAAAGCATAGTTAAATGTTAATGTATGGGGACTCGGAAGGGTTAACTATGCTTCTTTTTAGGAAAACACTTTTTATGATCTTAAATACACAATCAAACCCTTTACGAGTTCCCATCTTGTTCCTTTTGTTTTTCAACAATCTAGCGATTTGCACAGTGCGAGCAATTGCACAAAGGAGTTGAAGCGACAAAAGGACGATGAGGATCTCGAAAAGGGTTTGATTGTGTTTTTTATGAGGTGTGTTGATTGCGATAATGATATAGTGTGTATTGTTCATGGCGGGCCACACTCCTTCATTATCCCATTCAACACATACACTTTCGTAGAATCGATAATTATTTACACTTGGTACTTTGAGCTTCCTCGAAAACCCATTCCTATGTCCTTTGTCATAGCATAGCGGGTTTGGTGCAAATCTTTGCGACCATTTCGTGAACATGGCAATGGGATTTCAAGTGGACGTTCAAAGTACTAAAACTATCTCCACTTGCTTGCTTATAACATATTGACATTTAACTTTTTGACCATTTCCTTTGCATGTATAAACTCTATTTTGTTCATAAGTGTCTTACTTTGATAGAGGCGTGATGATATATCTTAATAAATCAATCGGATGATGTGATAGAGGTATGTTCAACTTCCTTTTGAATCCATGACTATATCATATTGTTCCTTAATTTTTTAACAATCTAGCAAAACTATAATTATGATTTCAAAAACATAATTAACCCTTCTCGATTTCCATACGTTCCTTTTGTTTTTCAACAATCTAGCAAATCGCTGGTGCGAGCCTTTGCTCAAAGGAGTTAGTTTATTTTGGGCCACATGTGTTTATTTGTGATATGCAAAAGGTGTGATGACGATTATCTTATTTGATATGCAAATGATGTGATTTACCGTATGTTGGCATGGCAATTTTATTACATTATTTTGCGACCATGGCGGTTATATCACGATGTTCGGTGTTTATCCAACCTTTTCACGGATCGAGCCTTGCTAATGCATATCACTGCACACTCGGTTTGGAAGTTTATATGAGTCGATATACTTGTTATAGACTTTTGCTAGATTGTTAAAAAGTTAAGGATCAATATGATATAGTTGCGGATTCAAAGGGAAGTTGAGCGTACCAAGGTGGCGCGTTACTTTGTAGATGAGTAGGGAATTTCGGCATAGTTACCCATTCTAAATTCCCAAAGCGATGCCTTTTGTTTTTCAACAATCTAGCAAATCGCTGGTGCGGGCCTTTGCTCAAAGGGAGTTGAAGCGACAAAAGTGCTGTGTAGAGATCGAAGGGTTCACTAAGTTGAAATTCCATACACATCTACAAAATAACAGCGACCACATTATATGTTCAACTTCCGTTTGAATCATAACTATATCATATTGTTCCTTAACTTTTTTAACAATCTAGCAAAACTATAATTATGAGGTGTCGGTGTGTATGAAATTTGTGATGACAAGTATCTTATTAAATCATGCAAATGATGTGATCTTGATGTTTTGAAACTATTGATTTATCTGATCTGAGCCTCACTATTATGTGCAAAAATGAGTCAATTTTTTTTTGTTGTATGGTAGATGGGTTGCTGTATACAAGATCTTATTCCTAGTTTCAACATTAAAATTTTAACCATTGCACTTAAAAGTCTTTTCATCATTGGATAGGCTTTTGTCTTTTCATCTCTGTAAAATTAACTTTTGTAGAATCGATAATTATTTATTGACACACCTTTTCGTACTTTGAGCTTCCTCGAAAACCCATTCCTATGTCCTTTGTCATAGCAATAGGTTTGGTGCAAATCTTTGCTGACCATTTCATAGACATGGCAATGGGATTTCAGTGGGCGCTCAAAGTACTAAACTATCTCCACTTGCTTGCTTATAACATAGGTGTCTTACTTTGATAGAGGCGTGTTAAGCTTACCATGACCATCAACGCTTTGATCAATTATGACGGGTAGTTTTAAACTTGAGATTGCCCATATCTTGACTGGTTTATAGCAATGTATAGCGATTATGTCGCATGTTTGTGACCGTTTTATTTTATATGCATAATATTATCACAACCTTGTACTTTAATGAAGTTGGTAAATTTCTTGGTCAATCATGTTTCATTGTGGTGGCGTCCGTTGGCGTCACGTGTATATATAGTTTACATTAGAAGCTATATATAATCATTAGTCCCTATCATACACCGTCCCAATGAATCATGATTGGCTCGAAGATGTTAAGCATCTGTGTATATAGTCGTAGTAGAATGGGTGGAATTTGACATCGAATAAGAATGGGGTGGAAGAAGTTAATCTTGGCGGTGCTAAGTTAATCTTGTCGATGCTAAGTTAATCTTGGTAGTGCTAAGTTATTGAATAGTATGTTTCTTATTTAAAAGTACCTACAATTATATACTTTATTACAACGTATAACTTTTTTGTTACTTGGATTCCACGGGTTTTTATCATCACGATGAGCGTGACATTCAAGGACGGAAACATCGTACAAAAACATTGCAAATGTTGATGCAGCGGCGATGATTCAATAGCTACATTGTATATTCGATTAACCAATATTGTATTCGACATATGTATTTATTTGCGAGATTACGATATCGTGTATGTTAATGTAATATTATTTATTTGTATGTTAAGGTACTTAATTTTTAAGGTGATTCTACCAAATATTTTGTATGTATTTAATCAAGGGTTTAGGTCATAAAATAGTTGCGTACTTTTTCAAATGTACCGTTTTGATGCGTAATTGTTGTGTAAAATTTACATATTTGCATATATACCCAAAACATGCTTAAGTTGCATTGTACATCATGCATTAAAAATTGTATTATGGAGAAATATGAAACTTTTGAGTTTTAGTGGGTATATATGCAATGCTCCCATAATACAAGCTAAAAAATAAAACAAAAATCCTTCCCTTAATTAATTGTAATCATTGCGGTTTGAGAACCGTGACATATTACGGCTACACTTAATCACATAGTCTTAGCAAAATATTCAAGTCTATCTTCTTCAACACAACAACCGCATCATCGGTAATGTTACACATTGTTTTTTTTTTTTTTTTTTTTTTTTTTTAACCATGAGCGCAAATGTAAAGTGATTGATATGCATGTTTACGATATGTTGATGGATACAAATGCATGTTTGGTAATTTTTCGACAATGTTTAACATATCCTAAAGAATATAGTATCCTTTGATCATAAAGTAACAGACCGTTTTATTAGAACTATATGCGATTTGATTCTTTAGAATATTGTGTGACATGTAAATATAGGATGATTTGAATAAAAAAATCATGGATATATGTGGATTGTGGAAAAGCGTAGCGACTATTTGTTAAATAGCTAATTAGACAACTTGTAAACATATGTTTAATCTAGGTTAGTATAGCTTTTATATGATTTGGTAAAGCACTACACCTTATGTAATTAATTATCGAGCTTAGGTTTAAACATTGGATGAAGCAATGGCGTATGGTATGTTGGGTAGATTATGGATTTCTTACTAGATTTTAACAAGCGTATTGGGTAAGATGAATAAGCGTAAAAAATCTGATTTTTACTCTAAAAGGACTATATGATTATTGGTTTTGAAACATAGTTAAATATGTAGTAGTACATCTTCAATCATATTTTGTTTGACACCTTAATGATAAAGATGTATTGATCATCTAAGACTTGTATTAGTTGAATGTTATGCATATGATATAACCTTATTGACCATTAAGGCGATTGTGGTTTTAAAATAGAATGAGCATCCAATTGTTGGTGGAGGCAAACCGCACAAACATTAGGACATTGCGGTAAGTTGTACTTAAAATGCTTACTTAAGGTTATAAATTTATCGATGTAACCATCAAATTGATATCGTGCTTACTTTTTAAATTTAAGATGCTTCTGCTTTGTTCTTTGAAACTCTTGTACCCAAGCTGGATATACCTAATCCACAATAGGGAACCAAACATAAGGTTCTTGGAAATTGGTTCGTGGTCGCATTACTTTGCAAGGGTCCGGTGGCAAGCTTTTATTGATCAAAGCCAATACATCAATGTGGCCACATTCCATTTCATTCGTCGGGAAGAAGGCATTATTATGTAACGGTACAACGATCACGAGCCACGAATGCCACGGATACGATCGCCTCTTCTAGGTTCTGAGACAACGTGGGTGCACAGTTACGTTGGATGAATATCTGCACAACCTCGGTAAGAAAAAATGTTAATCAATACATTGTATAAGTTTGTTGAAAATGGGGATTATTTTAATTGTTTGACCGCTAATGTTTTCTTTAAACTAAACTATTACGTAGGTCATTCCTTGCAATTTCGGGACCATCTTGACAATAACCAATTTGGCGTTCTTGTTCTTTGGCGTGCCGTGGCGACTATCACTCACCGTCAAATTGAAATCTTGGAGGAAAGCAGAACCGTGCATGAGTTTGGTGAGCACGGATGGAATGTATTGGTTCACGATGAAAACACATTTCTTTGGCACAAGAGTTGTTTTCACAAATCTCTAAACAATCTTGTTTCCACGATGCCATTTCTTTGAAAATGGGTGATGATGCGTTACGAACTTGTGCAGCGTATGGGTGAATCTTACAAGACCGTTCATGAGAAACCCGTAGATGAAGGTATGTTAATCAAAGTGTAGACATAATCTATGACTTTATTTTAAAATAAACCTTTCCATATAATAGCTTTTAAATTATTAATTACCGTTTTATTAAATTCCAATTGCGGATGAGCGTATGAAACACATATGTGCATGGAGCGAATGTTCGAGCATGAAAGTGAAAGGATTGTTTTCTGCGCCCATCCTTGCATATGTCACGGACGAGTCGTTTGGTAAGTAATGATACAAATCGGACCATTTCGGTCATTATAATCGCTTTCATAAAAACTAATATATACTTCAACACATGGACATACTTTTGATTAGCATACTACATTGTTCTTTTAATGCGAGAACATACCACATAAGTTCTGACGAAATCACATGTGGAAGTACCATAACGCATTCTTTGAGATACCGGGAAGACATGGGTTTTATGTGAGCGTGAATCGCAACACCACGGCGATAGGCCTAGAAGCAAGAACCACGTTACCATAAGCGCCATATGGAGAGATTGTTGAGGAGTGTCGGTGGGAGCGAAACAAAATGGTCGATTCAATCTTGTTGACTTTGTCATCGGCGACCAAGCTTGGTGTCTTCCGTAATCCGATTATAATTCGATGTTAGCATGTGCTAAAGCGTAATTCGAGCGTTATCGGTTGTTATTGGTGAACACGTTTATAAGCAGTTTTAGGATTGTGTAGGATTTGGTTGGCTTCATTTAGGGTGTGTGTTCCCAGTAGTTGAAGCCATTCATGAGATGGAATGTAAACTACTTGGTATAGCCCCTATCTGGAAGTGTATGGTTCATCTTGGTGCATTAAAGGTGTTCTTTGTGATGGTTTTGTGTTGGTTGTCATCATCCATGGTTGTATGATATGGGCGGTTTGTTTTATTATCGGACTTATAAACGGATATATCGGATATTGAATAGAGTTGCCTAGTATGCAACTTGATATGGAACTTGTCCATATCGGTGTGTGTTGATTTTTCATTTACAAAGTTTCCTTGATTAATACAAGTTCATCTTTGCACCCAAAAAATATATATATTTTGTGTTGTGGTCTACTTATAAGCGAAAAACTTTAGTGGTTAAAGCTGCCGATTACAAAGTTAAGTCGGTAGGTTAGTTTTAGTGGTTAAAATTGCCGATACAAGGTTAAAGCTGGCGAAATAAGATAAGTCATTTAGTATTAGTAGTTAGTTACATTTATGAAAAACATAATAGTTTTTGTGTGACTATTGATAATCCAATGGCGCATCAAATTTCTTTTGTGTGGCCATTTCTAACATTTAGTCACACAAAGCATGTTTCTTTGGTTATTTAGTCACATACAATTAAGCATAAAGTGGCTAAAAGTGTTAATAAGTGTGACCATATGGTGTTTAAGGTGAAGAAATATGTCTTTTGTGTGACTATTGATCATCCAATGGCCACTTGGATTTTATGTTTGTGTGGCCTTTTGTAACATTTAGTCACACAAAGCTTTGTTTGTTTTGGGTATTTAGTCACATACAATTAATCATAAAGTGGCTAAAAGTGTTAATAAGTGTGACCATATGGTGTTTCAAGTGAAGAAAGGTGTCTTTTGTGTGACTATTGATCATCCAATGGCCACATGAATTTTATGTTTGTGTGGCCTTTTCTAACATTTAGTCACACAAAGCATGTTTGTTTTGGGTATTTAGTCACATACAATTAACCATAAAGTGGCTAAGCGTGTTAATAAGTGTGACCATATGGTGTTTCAAGTGAGGAAGCGTGTATTTTGAGTGACTATTCATCATCCAATGGCCACATATTAAGTTACGTGACCATATGTCTTGGATTTTGGCTACACTTGAATAATATGTGTGACAAAGCGTTTAGTGTGACCATATATGGCATTTGGTCACGGTGTTAGTAACAAATGTGACTTTATAGATTAGCTTTCGACAAGCTAACACAAACTAAACTTTAAACACACATATTAACTTACGTGAACATATGTCTTGGATTTTGGCTACACTTAGCAGAATGTGTGACAAAACATTTAGTGTGACCATATATGGCTTTTGGTCACGGTGTTCAAGTGTGTGACATATATTTGTCCTTTGTTTATATGTATATCGTGACTAATGCTTCAACCTTACTTTTCATTTGTCACTTGTTCCAATTTCGGATGTGGCTAAAGAGTTGGCAAAACATATCAGTCACCCTTAAATAATGTGTGACAAAACTTGACTCTATGATTTAGACACACAAAAATTACTTCATGTGACTAACGCATCAAGGTTACTTGTATTTGTCACGCGTTCCAAATTCATATGTGGCTAAATGATGCGAAACAAAATCACGGATACCTTTAGCCACACAACGTTTAATTGTGTGGCGTCTGATTCTAATGGTCACACAATTAAAATTTTCATGTGTGACTAATTAGTACATGTTGTCAATTTTAGTACCTTGACCACACAAATATGCGAATGTGTGGTGTTCCATTCGACCATGCGTGACCAAATCCGTTTTGTACTAGTGTGACTTAAACTATAAGCTTGTACCATTATATTGCCTTTGTGAGATCGGTCTAAATATAAATGTTCTTGTGAAAATGATTCACACATGGGCGGCCCGAATACCTACCCTTAGGGTATGATTAGTAAAGAGCTAGTATGCAAAGGAATAGGGTATGCACTTAACACTCTGTTATGTAATAGCCCTCAGAGCTAGTGCCTCTTGAAACATCCTCTGGTCATTGATAGTTGAATGTCTTATATCACCTCGTGGGAGAGCTCATAGCGCACAGAGCATTAGCACACAGATGTTAGAACCTTAACTTTAAGCTAACGCCTTCTTGCATGTATCGAATCTGGAAGAGTTATATTTCCTTACTCCCTAAAATCTTCGATATTGAGCTCTGTAACTTTCCCTTAGGTGTAGTTTTGAGTCACGAATAATAGCTCTAATCTCTTGAGCATGCTCGGTTGTCGCTCATCGGGAGTAATATGAGTAGACTCATCCTTTGGGTTTCATGAATGAGAGATGATGAGGTATGTCCTCCTCCGGATACTCGGGAGGAGACAATCTAATTAACTCAAATGTTTCTAATACAAAACCAATCTATGATGAGGCATTATGCCTTTCGGGAGACAATCCTGTTGTCGACCCATGAGGTTGTCGACCCATGAGGTTGCCTTTCGGTGGTGCTGCCTCGGTGCCTTTCGGGTGAAATAGTCTGCTTTCGGCAACAATGTCTGCTCGCAATGTCTGTCGGGAGAATTGTCTCGCTCGGGAGAGTTGTCGACCCATGAGAGTTGTGCGCTCGGGTGAGTTGTCATGCTGCGGGTGGTGTCTTCTCGGTGAGTGTGCTCTCAGATGCAATGTCGCTTTCGGGAGAATTGTGCGCTCGCGTGGCTATGCGCTCTCGGAGACCAATGTTTACTCGGGAGGTTGTGCTCGGGAGGCATTGTGCCTTCGGGATAGCAATGTTTGCTCATGAGAGCAATATCTACTTAGGAGGCAATGTCTATTGTCTGCTTAGGAGGCAATGTCTACTCGGGAGGCATTGTCTACTCGGAGAACATGTCTACTCGGGAGGCATTGTCTACTCGGGAGAACATGTCTACTCGGGAGGCAATGTCTACTCGGGAAGCATTGTTTACTCGGAGAATGTGTCTACTCGGGAGGTAGAACATTATCTCCATCGAACTAATCTGTGACAAGCGACACACATTGTGCGATGATGTCACGAATAGCACGGTCTCGGTCCACAACTAGCATGAAGACAACTTTGACCCAGGGACCAAGCACGGTGCTCGTCGGTATATATGTGCTTCCCAAAGACAACTTAGCTTCCACAAGAGATATGTCGTGGAGCTAATCTCGAGTAGTATAAAAGGAATGGTTCACACATGAAGGAGGACCTTTTCCCACACATACTCAGATAGAGACTTCTCTCTACCTTACTCCTCTTTACTTATCACTTATTATTTATCATTCACTTATACCAAGTACTTACTCTCACGGGAGCTTGGTCTCGGACTAAAAACCCGGGGCGAGCTAACGGTGTTCTCTCTTATTTCAGCCTACAAGAAGAAGGAGCTACCGCGGAGTCTCCTGAAGCTTAGGGTTGAAGAGCATCTACGAATATTTGCTCAAACATTGGCGCCATCCGTGGGACCCTTATACCAATCTACTAAGTTCTAAGCAATGGACGGTTGTATTAGGGATTCTCATCTGGAGGAAGGGAAAAACTTGAACACCGAGATACAAGGGACTAGGAGGACTCCTCCATGAGGAACCTCCGTTCCCGTCGGACCAGTTCATGAAGGACCTTCTTCACCATTCGTGAAGCAAAACTTTGAGGTGTTAAGGATCGTGGTCAAGGAACTTGACAATATGGGCAAGGAGAAAGCAACCCTCCCGCATACTCTCGTGCGGAGGGTCATGAGTGCTAGGCGGAGGTCTCGAGTTAGTCAATCCGTGGAGGTCGGAGGATACTCCTCCTATGGATTAAGGTCATGTGAAGCACCATTTTCCTCGTACCCACTAGTTCTATCCCACATATCGATTCTGAGACACTTGTAAGTGCTTGAACTCTTTGTCTTTCGCGTTCTAAAATTGCCATGCGGAGTTAAAAAGCACATAAGTAGAGTTGTTGGTAGCCTTGTTGTTAATCTTGCCTTAACCTCTTGTAAGCGATGCATATTACCATATCGGGTATATATCGGACCGCATGCCTAAAACACACGTTATGCATGAAGTTGCACCTGTTAGGCTTTTAGGAGCATGTATAAGTTACACCATTCGGAAGATGATGTCATCGGTGGATTAGAAGTGTCTCCTCCTCCTCCCAACAAGTCACTAGGCTTGACTTAAACTATAGGCTTGTACCATGAAATTGCACCTTGAGCTACACTCTAGATATAAATGTTCATGTGAAATAGATTGACATATGGGTGGTTGAATACCCATCTTTAGGGGTATGATCCGTAAAACTAGTATTCAAAGGCATAAAAGTATGCACTTGAATACTCCATTCTGCGATAGGCCTACGAGCGGTGTCTCTTGGAACCATCCTAAGGTCATTGACATAAAGTATTATCCCACTATCTGGGAGAAAGTTCATAATTGCCTATTGAGCATTAGCACATGAATGTTAGAACCTTAACTTTAAGCTAATTCCTTACTGCATGTATCGAACCCGAAGGAGTTATATTTCCTTACACCCCAAAAACTCTGATCCTGAGCTCTATAACTTTCCCCCAGGTGTAGTTTTGAGTCATTAATAATAGCTCTAATCTCTTGAGCATCCTCGGTCGTGCGCTCATCAGGAGTAATATGAGTAGACTCATCCTTTGGGTGTCATGAATGAGAGCTACGTGCTTCCTCGTCGGAGTAGTCCTACTATAGCCAGAGGCATTGTAACCTCCTAGAAGAGGAGATATAGGCTATTCGCTTCTTTTCTAGGTTGGGATCTCCAACTATGCCCACTATTGCCTTTATGTCATAAATAATGGGAGGAAGCAGAGTAGCTAAAACAACCTTTGCCTAGGTTATGTGATTGGACTTGTTATCAAGAAACAATCAAATAACATCGGATATTTCGCTACCTCCGAATGTAAAGGGTAACTCCTACTAATGTGTTCCCATGGTGAGCGTGTACCATCGGTGGTTAGGTGAGCAACCTTTGCTAATTGACTCCATGACGAAGGCGGGAACACCCACCTTTCCTTTCGGCGTATAGGCTACGGATGACTAGCTACATCGGTGGCGGAATGTACACACACTATAACTACATTCACGAGTTGGCAAGTTAAGCAACTCAAAGGACTTAGGTCCATGATACATCACAAGCGGGCGGCGCCCGTGGAGGACGCCTCTAAACATCTTAAGGATGAACCATCTTGACTTAGTTTATGAGCTTGTGATGATCTACATAGGGATTGACATCGATGGTGCAATCTTTGATCGGCTAAAACTTCAACTAGCCGTAGCCTCTTGGAGTGGTGAAACAACTCCTCGGGAGTGATGGTAAAATAATGAATGTAACGATTAGTAACTTGCTCATAACCTCCTGCGGAGTAGAAGAACAATGTCTCCTCGGAGTAATGATGCAATCTTTGGTTGAACAACCTATCCGGATGACTCATGGTCTCCTCAGAGTAAAGGAACAATGTCTCCTTTGGGTGATGTTATAAACTTCGGTTGAGTAAGCAATCCGGTTAGCTCATCGTCTCCTCCAGAGAGGAACAATGTCTCCTTGAGATGGAACAATGTCTCATGGTCTCCTCGAGGTGGTGAAACAACTCCTCCGGAGTGATGGTAAAATAATAATGTACTTGGTTGAGTAAAGAACAATCCGGATTAGCTCATCGTCTCCTCCTCAAAGTAAAGGAACAATGAGTAGAGGAACAATGTCTCCTTAGAGGAACAATGGATGATGTTATAAACTTTGGTTGAGTAACCAATCGGTTAGCTCATCGTCTCCTCCAGTAGAGGAACAATGTCTCCTTGGAGTGATGTTATAAACTTTGGTTGAGTAACCAATCGGGTTAGCTCATGGTCTCCTCAAAACAACCCTAGTGATGGTAAAATAATCAATAGAACAATTACTAACTAGCTCATAATCTCCTCGGGAGTATGGAACAATGTCTCGTCTGTTGGTATGATCATTGGTTGAGCGACATATCGAGTCGACTCATAGTCTCCACTAAGGTAAATGAACAATATCTCCTTGAGTGATGACATAATCTTTGGTTAACCAACCTATCTAGTCGACTCATGATATCCTCTGAGTAGAGGAACAATATCTCCTCTAGAGTGTTGATATGCTCATTGGTTGAGTGACATATCGGTCGACTCATAGTCTCCTCTAGGGTAAAGGAACAATGTCTCCTTGAGTGATGACATAATCTACGGTTAAGCAACCTATCTAGCCAGCTCATGATCTTCTCCTGAGTAGAGGAACAATATCTCCTCTAGAGTGTTGGTATGATCTTTGGTTGAGCGACATGTCAAGTTGGCTCATAGTCTCCACTGGAGTAGATGAACAATGTCTCCTCCGGTGTGATGGAATAATCTTCAGCTAAGCGACATGTCGAGTCGGCTCATAATCTCATATGGAGTAGAGGAACAATGTCTCCTCTGGAGTGATGGTATAACCTTTGGTTGGTCAACCTCTATTTAGCTCTAATAATTACTCTCGATAAGTAGATACACGGATGGAGAAGGTAGAACAAGGATATTGATCCAAGTGTTGAAAGCACCATTGTAAAGTGCTATGTCGACATGTGTTGCACATAAGAAGGCGTTATACCAATATAGAAAGGTAACACAAAGATGTTGATCTAAGTGTTATACTCGAACATTAGAGCAAATGTATTTGGTGTTATAACTTTACAAGATATGATTGTAGTTAGTGCACATCGGCGAGATACTTATACGATACATGCGATGTTTGGCACCTGTTTGGTTCATTACTTGATTAAATCACACGAACACCGAACCGGCGTTGCATCGGTGAGCCTTTGGGTAAAAACTTTGGGCATTGCATCGGTATATGTTGTAGTGTGTATTTATCTAGATGTTGGGGTATGCTTGCGCATGTAGCCCATCAGCCTTATAATGACTGGAACTATACAAAATAAACTAACGTTCCAATAAAAAAAATGAGGGCTTGGGATAGGGGTATGACCCTGGGTCCGTCAGAGCACTTCACGATCAGATATACCCAAGCTTGGAGTAACCTTGAAAGGTCCTCCGGTACACCGCGTACCTCTTTCACCAAAAAAAAAGTGATAAGTTAGAAACTAAACTAACTACTTATTAGAAACTGGAACATCAAACTCCTGAGAGAGCTCTTGGATCGTAAAGTCGTTTCTTCTTTATACATGTCGGTGTAAGTACTCGATCATTGATAGCCTTTCATAACTTAGGATCCTTGAAGAGTTTTTATTCAAAGTCCACATTTTACAACATGAGCTTTATCCCACTCATCCTCATATATTTGGGAGGATTCTTTGCTAAACACGCATCATAAGGATATGGCATGATGTAGGGACCGGGAGGCGGAGGAAAAAAGCTCCTTGTAAATTGTGTCTCTAGCGGTATCTCCTACTTTGGCATGATAATAAAACCCGGTGTTCTCATTATCATCTTTGTCGATGAGTTCATCTTTATCGACCTAACACCATCAAAATTCTCACCTCAAGCAATATCGGGATGATGCATGTCTTCATTGGTGTCATGCCGATGAAAATTTTCGGACACCACGAAATGAGCACCTATATCGATACCATGACCGTGAGTGGCTGCTCTGAGGCTGAGTCCTCTCTCCCACACTCTAATGTTGCATATCCATCTCAGTATCTTGAGGTTGAGTGGTTGTTTCGTTACCTAAAAAGAGACTTAGGAAAACATGAAGTAGAAATAGTGACTAAAGTAAAAAAGGACAATCATGAAATACCTTGAACTCCATAGAAAGGTACATTAGTGATATTATTCGGAGTCATGGAGGATTCAGTGTGGTCAGGACCAAAAGATGGTTGGTCTAGAGGAATAATGGGAGGAGCACTCACCTCTGGCCGTGTCCCACGATCAATAGACTTGAGATGGATTACATTTACTGAGTTTGGTCTTGTTAGTCCTCCGGTATTTTCTTGATCGCTCTCAACATGTTATCGTCAAAGTAAGCATCGAGAATCCACACTCGATCAATGATCATCTAAATTCTCATCGCCTTTGCCTTTATCATTCTCATTTTCAACATTTTGTTCACTTGACCTACCACAGGTTCTTCTTGGCCACCTTTCCTTTGTTTTGGTTGCATCGGTGGTTACCTCCGGTGAGTAGAGGCTTTTAAGCTTAGCCGTGTTTTAGCCTTTGCAACCACCGAGTCACCTCGGTGGCAATGATCTCCTCCATAGTAGGCTCGAGGATAGTTTCTCCTCTGGAGGCGGTGATGTGGTTCGATCAACAACTCGTTGTAAAATGTTGGTGTCTTGATCATATGGTTCCTCACTTACCTTGGTACCATCCCAAGAGGCACAAGCATGAAGTTATAAATACTCATAGTTGCACATGCTAGTGAATAAAAGCTCGAGCGAGTTTGTGATGCTAGCTCAAACAAAATTCCTTTGGGCTAGGGGATACAACAATTGAAACTCTTGAGGTGACCTCCGATCCGGACTTGTATTTCCCAAAACTTTGATCAAGGCAAAGTCTTCCTAGACTCGATCAAGACACACTAGCTTAAAACTCCTTTTGAAAACTCCTTTTGAAACAACTCACCGAATAGAAACTTTGGAATACTATTCAAAAAGAAAGCGATTGAATAAGCAGAAAAATATTATTAACTCCGGACGAGCGCTCGAACTCAATCGAAACCAAACTCCGGACGAGCCAAACCAAACTCCGAAAATAAACTCGACAAGCCAAACCAAACTCCGGACGAGCCAAACCAAACTCCGACGAGTCGCGCCCAAAATCGGGCGATCGAAAGCAAAACCAAACTCCGACGAGTCGCGCCAAACTCCGATCGATTCAAAACTCCTAGAAAACTCCGATCGAGACATGGCTCTCGCCCAAAACTCCGATCGAGGCTCACCCATCCCAAACAACCTCCGAATGAGACACCACGTCTCCCAAGCTCGATTGAGACAACAAACCCTCAGGAAATTCTCAAACCTCCAATCGGAACAAGCACAACTAGTGGAACCTCCGATAGAGGCAAGCTAATCAAAACCTCCGATGGGAATCCTATTGTTTCATAAACTAACCCGTCGAGACCTCAGGTGAGAAGTGCGAATGTGAACACTAAATGAGTGGGCTATGGTTTATTCAAATAACTCTTAATGAGAACACATAGTAAAATCCTTAATATATAAACAAACATCACCAACGGTCCTTCTAAATGGGCCTCTGGATGAAACCCCCTCGGGCTAAGGATACTCCGATTGAAACTCTTTGGGTGATCCCCGATCGAGATCCCTGATCAAGACAGCCCGTGTTAGTGACAGAAAAGCCTTAAATAAAAATTTAAAGGTTAAGACCTTTGATCAAAACCCTTGGTATGGCCTTCGATGAAGACCTCTTAACGAAACACCAATGGAACTCACAAATCGAAAACTCCGATCAAGATAAGATCCGAGCGAAACCCTTGGTTTATGATGTTATATCTAACGAGGTACTCAGCGGATAGATAAACAATGAGCCTTTTGGGTTGCATTGGGCCTCCAAACAAGGCACTTGTGTGAAATGGTCACGCGACATTCCAGTCTAGTACCAACTCTTTAGCAATACGTTAGAACTAGGCGGGGGACATGATGAGGCACATGGTCCAAAACTATTATTGTGTCCGAAAAATCACTTAGCCTCCGAGCGAAACCTTTGGATGAGCGAGCAACCTCTCTAATTAGCTCGAAACTCGACATAGAGGCACAATATCGACACGACTCGCAATTGACAACATAAGGAACATTACTTGGAAGTGGATTCGGCTCTAGTTTTGACTATGGAGACATGGCGTACAATTCATCACCAAAATACGGTATGAATTACCGGACGGGAATCGCCAACCGAATCGATATTCTTCTCGTCGCACCCCGAACACTTATGCGACTATGAATGAAAAGTATATCATCAATCTCAGCACCTTCTTCATTCGAGGGCTCACTAGAGTCTGCTTGGGAGCCTTACTTGGTCAACCTCCCCTTTTTTGTTGCATCAGAAGGCTCTTGCGACTTAGTAGAGGATTTTCGCTTGGTCGATGCCTTTGCCTTTGCAACCAATTTGTGATCAGATCAAGTGGCAATTATCTCCTCCAGAGTAGGCACAGGGATAGCCATGTCTTTTAAGACAGGTGAAGTAGTATGGTAGTGACCCACTCTTGTATCAAACTTCAAAATTTAATTGTATTCTTGGAAATTCTTTCATCCTTAATCGAGACATTCGAGCGGATAGAAAAAATTCTCGAGTACCAACTCTTTGGCAATTTTGGCCTCAAACAGACAACCTTTTTCTTTTAAGTCTAGTACCAACTCTTTGACAATACATTGATACTAGGCGGGGACATGATGAGTATGTCCTCCTCGGATACTCGGAGGAGACAATCACAATTAACTCAAATGTTTCTAAGACAAAACCAATCTATGATGAGGCATTGTGCGCTCGGGAGAGTTGTCGACCCATGAGAGTTGCTCGGTGCCTTTCGGGTGGTATGCCTTTCGGGTGATGTGCCTTTCAGGTCGTGAGTTATGCCTTTCGGGTGGTTGTCTGCCCGGAGAGCAATGAGGTAATGTCGCTTTCGGGAGAATTGTGAGCAATGCTCGCTCGGGAGTGGTATGTGCCTGCTCGGGAGACCAATGTTTACTCGGGAGGTTATGCGCTCGGGAGAGCATTGTGCCTCTCGGGATAGCAATGTTTGCTCATGAGAGCAATATCTACTTAGGAGAGCAATGTGCGCGAGGCATTGTTTGCTTAGGAGGCAATGTCTACTCGGGAGGCATTGTCTACTCGGGAGAACATGTCTACTCGGGAGGCATTGTCTACTCGGAGAACATGTCTACTCGGGAGGCAATGTCTACTCGGGAAGCATTGTCTACTCGGGAGAATGTGTCTACTCGGGAGGTAGAACATTATCTCCATCGAACTAGTCTGTGACAAGCGACACACATTGTGCGATGATGTCACGAATGGCACGGCGTCGGTCCACAACTAGCATGAAGACAACTTTGACCCAGGGACCAAGCACGGTGCTCGTCGGTATATATGTGCTTCCCAAAAAGACAACTTAGCTTCCAAGAGAGATATGTCGTGGAGCTAATCTCGGAGTAGTATAAAGGAATGGTTCACACACATGAAGGAGGACCTTTTCCTTCCTTTTATACTACGAGATTAGCTCCACATATCTCTTCGTGGAAGCTAAGTTGTTTGTAGGGAAGCACATAAACCGGCGAGCACCGAGCTTGGTCTCGAGGTCAAAGTTGTCTTCATGCTGGTTGTGGACCGACGCTGTGCTATTCGTGACATCATCGCATAATGTGTGTGGGTCGTCGTCAGATTAGTTTTGATGGAGATAATGTTCTACCTCTGAGTGACACATTCTCTCGAGTAAACAATGCTTCCGAGTGACATTGCCTCTGAGTGAACATGTTCTCCTCGAGTAGAACAATGCCTCTGAGTAGACATGTTCTCTGGTGACAATGCCTCCCGATTAGACATTGCTCTGCTAAAACAATGCTGGGCGCATTGCTCTCTGGTAGATATTGCCTCATGAGCAAACATTGCTATCTGGCGGTACAATGCTCTCGAAAGACAGCTCTCCTCAAGAACATTGGTCTCCTCGAAAGGCGGAAAGGCATGCGTCGGCGACATCTCTGGCATGCTCTCCGGGACGGCTGCGGCGACTCGAAAGCTGACCGAAAGCTAACCTCATGGTCGACAACCTCCGGAACAATTCTCTGAATGGCATTGCTCTCCTAAGCATACTCACGAAAGGCATACACCCGAAAGGCATAACTCTCATGGGTCGACAATCCTCCCGAAAGCTGCAATGCCTCATCATAGATTGGTTTTGTCTTAGAAACATTTGAGTTAATTGATTGTCTCTCCTGAGTATCCGGAGGACATACCTCATCAACATCTTAAGGATGAACCATCTTGACTTAGTTTATGAGCTTGTGATGATCTACATGGGATTGACATCCGTAATGATGATGCATTCTTTGATCCGCTAAAACTTCAACTAGCTCGTAGCCTCCTCCCGGTGGTGAAACAACCTCTCGGAGTGATGGTAAAATAATGGATGTAATAGTTAGTAACTTGCTCATAACCTCCTGCGGGTACAGAACAATGTCTTCTCCTGAGTAACGATGCAATCTTTGGTTGAGCAACCTATCCGTTAGCTCATGGTCTCCTCGGCAGAGGAACAATGTCTCTTCTGAGTGATGTTATAAACTACCTCCTCCGAGTACAGAACAATGTCTTCTCCGAGTAACGATGCAATCTTTGGTCGAGCAACCTATCCGGTTAGCTCATGGTCTCCTCAGTAGAGGAACAATGTCTCCTTTGGAGCGATGTTATAAACTTCGTTGAGTAACCAATCTGGTTAGCTCATGGTCTCCTCTGAAGTAGAGGAACAATTTCTCCTTCGGAGTGATGTTATAAACTTTGGTTGAGTAACCAATCTGGTTAGCTCATGGTCTCCTCCGAAGTAGAGAAACAATGTCTCCTTCGGAGTGATGTTATAAACTTTGGTTTAGTAACCTATATGTTTAGCTCATGGTCTCCTTTGGAGTAAAGGAACGATGTCTCTCCGGAGTGATGGTATAACCTTTGGTTGAGGAACATCCGCTAGCTCTAGTAATTACTCTGCTGCAAGTAGCTACACCGAAGGAGAGGGTAGCATGAGGATATCCAAGTGCTACATATATTAAAAGCATCGTTATAAGGTGCTACATTGGTATGCGCATATATAGCAAATGTTACGTTAAAATATAAACGTAATACAAATATATCGATCTAAGTGTTACATCTAAACATGGAATGAGTATGTCAAGACACTTAACCCACAACATATAAGGGTGAATGCATTATAATGAACTAGACACTGCAATCGGAGCACGATCTGCGGTGCCCAATGAAAACGATGTCGCAATATGTGTTGTGTATTCATCGAAGTGTTGGAACACATTGACAACATCAACAACACAATTTAATATTAATGTTTGAATCTGCCACCGCATCCATAGAATCGCCGTGATTCATACCATTGCATCCGCAATGCTCCATCGACAAACATACATTGAACGAAATATGTGTTGTGTATTTATCTAAGTGTGGGAATGCATCGAAAATATCAACGACACAGTTCTAATATTAATTTTATGTATCTATAGTTTTTAAAATATATGAGTGGCTAATAGATGTTACTCCTGGAAACCCTGCCGATGCAAGCCCTGGTGCTATCCGCGATGTTGTAAACACTTCACATGCGAAACACCAAGGCATCCAAAACATGCAAATACTAAGATAACACGACAAAGTATGCATAAAGATCCACTGCTCTGGTGGGATACCACCACAAAATCATAAAGTTTTACATCTTTGAATGAAACTAACAAAAGTTAAGTGGAAACTAAACTAGCTACTTATTACATAGCACTACTTATTACAAACCGGAATATCAAACTCCCAAGAGAGCATCCGGGTGGGAGAGTTGTTTCTTCTTTGTGTACGCCAAGATAAGGACTCGATCAATGATAATCTTGCATGCCTTATGATCCTTGAAGAGTTCTTTATTCAAAAGCCTAATGCTTACAACATGAGCTTTATCCCACTCTACCCTCATATATTTGGGAGGATTGTTGTTTAAACCTTCATCATAAGGATATGACATGTAATAGGGACCACGAGTAAGGAAAGAAGTTCCTTGTGAATTGTGTCTCTAGTTGTATCTCCGAGCTTTGGCACGAGAATAAAACCCAACGTTCTCATTATCATCTTTGTCGGTGAGGTCATCTTTATCGACTGAACAACATAAAAATCCTCACCCACAACAATACGAGGATGATGTGTGTCATTAGTGCCATGCTAATAAAATTTTTTCTAAACACCATGAAGCCGAAAGCACCTATATCCACCATTATCTTGAGTGGTTGCTCGGTATTCTATGGGTCGCTGCTCCTTCCGCACTATGGTTGTCATCTTCAACATTTGTTAACTCAACCTACCACTCGAGTTCTTCTTGTCCACCCTCCCTTTTTTGGTTGCATTGGTAGATACCTCCGGCTGAGTAGAGGCTTTCGCTTAGCCGTGTTCTTAGCCTTTGCAACCACCCGGTCGGCCGGTGACAATGATCTCCTCATGGTAGGCTCAAGAATAGTTGTTCCTCTCGAGCGTGTGGTGTGATTCGATCAACAATGGTAAAATATGCGTGTCTTGATCATGTGGTTTATCCCACCTCGATACTATCCCAAGAGGGCATAAGCATGAAGTCATAAATACCAAAGTCGCAAATGCTAGTGAACAAAACTTGATCGAAACCCGGCGTTTTTGTGCTAGCCAAATAAAACTCCGATTGAAAAACTCCGAGTGAGACTCTCCTCCGAGCGAGACCGCTTCTCAAACGAGACTCTCCTCCGATCGAGACCCTTGGATTATAAAGGTACCTCTGATTGAAACCCTTGGATTGTGATGGTAAGCTTCAAACAAAGCCCCGAAGAAAATTTTAAGCTAAAACCTCTTAATAAGTTTTTTGGAATTAAAACCTCTGGTCAAAATACTAATGATGAAACCATCGGGTTTGAAGCCACCGATCGAAACCCAACGATCGAAACTTATCAATCAAAACCTCCAAGTAAAACACCTCCGATCGAAATCTTAAAACACCTCCGATCGAGACCTTGAAGTCCTCAGATCGAGACTTTGCCTCAACAAATCTCACTGCATCAAGACCTTGGTCACCTCCGAACGAGAACTCCTCATTTGGAGACCCCGATCAAACACTTGGTCAATATTATTTAGCACCCTCCGTATAAAGCCCGTGCAAAGAGCACCTCCAATCGAGTCTAATTATAAACTTTCGATTGAGACAACAGACTCCAGGAGATATTGGTTACCTCAGATGGAGACCTCACCACGCCAAGCCTTCAGTGAAACACCTCCATGAAGATCTCGAGCGAAACACCTCCGATGGAGACCTCGATTGAGTACCTCCGATGGAGACTCTCTCGTATTGAAACTCACTACTCGAAACCTACGAGTAAACACCTTTGATCGAGACACGTTGCGGTCTCCTCCGAACGAAACCTCGGGCGGTTGTGTAAATATAATAAATAAATAAATAAAAAGTGAAGTTTGAAGTGTTAAGTTCACGGAGATCCTAGTGAAAAAACCTCCGATTGAGACCTCTTCGAGTTAGAAACGAAAACTTTGATAAAAGCTTAAAGGTTAAAAGATCCGATAGGGATACTTCTTGATCAATTTCTTACTCATGAAATACGCAACAAACTCGATCGAGTAGCTATACCGATCGAGAGCCTTATTCGTGAATTACCCAAGTCCTTCGTGAAACCCTTTGGGTTAAGGGTACTCGATCAAAAGCCTTGGTATGGCCTCTAATGGAGACCATGTCTTAGTAAAAGCTCGAATCGAAACACTTAAGTTTGTAACGAGAACGAAACACTTAAGTTTGTAATGCGAATAAATGCGTGAATGAAACTCTAAGTTTATGCTAGTCGAATGAAAGCTACGAAATAAACCATAAGTTTGTGATGCTAATAAAGCTCCAAATAAAAACTCGGGTTTGTGAATAATACTCGAACGAGTCACTGGGATTGTGATAAAACCTTCAAGCAAACCACTTTGGTTTGTGAATTGAACTCAACAAAACCATTGGGTTTTACTCGTGACTAAAGCTCGAACGAAACTTTGGCTGTGATTGAAACTCCGATTTAAACCTAGGATTGTGGTACAAGTAATTGTTCGATTGAAACACCAATCGTGATGCCCAAGCCCACAACCGCGATTGAAACACTAATCGATACCCAAACCCAAAAATCGAATGAAACCCAAGAGTTTGTGACCCTTTGGGCAACATGGAAAACTATTCTCAGGAATGGCTCCTATTGAAACCCTAGTCGCTGCCTAAGCTCGAATACAAACTCGAGTTGAAACACTAATCGTGATGCCCAAGCCCACAAACTTCGATTGAAACCCTACAATTGTGATGTTTACGAATAAAGAGATTTCAATGAAACTCCGATCGAAGCCTTAGAGTTTCGATGAAACTCGAATGAAACCCCGAGTTGTTATTCTAACCAAATAAAGCTCGAATGAAACACAACGGGCGAGTAGGCATGGAACTCTAACATAGACCTTTGAGGCGGGATACTCAACTAGCGAGACAATTTTCAAAAGTCTAGTACCAACTCTTTGGCAATAAGTTACTACTAGACCGGGGCATGATGAGGTACGGTCTAAAATTATTGGTATGTTCGAAAATCTCTTAACCTTCGAGCTAACACTGGATGAGCGAGTAACCTTTCTAATTAGCCAACTTTGGCATAATAGCACAATAACGACAAGATTCGGTGGACCGACAACATAAGGAACATCACCTTGGGAAGTGGATTCGCTACAGTCTCGACTATGGAGATATGACGCTCAATTCACCACTAAAATACGTGGTGAATTGCTAATAGAATCGCCAACCGAATCGATACTCTTCCGTCAACTTCGAACACTTGTACGATCGAGCAGGGAAAGTCTCTTGTCAACCTCATCACCTTCTTCATTCGATGGCTCACTAGACCTACTTTGGAACTTCTCTTGGTTAATCTCCTTCTTTGGTTTCATTGTAAGGCTCTCGCAACTGAGCAAAGGTTTTAAACGCTTAGTCAGCGCTTGCCTTTGCAACCACTTTGTAACCAGTCAGTGGCGACAATCTCCCCTAGAGTAGGTGAATGAATGACGAACCTTTGGGGATAAGTGGAAGTAGTATGGGTAGCGATCACCCCGTGTCCGGACTCACGAATATTAAGGTATTCTTCAAAACCTTCATCCCCGATTGAGACATTCAATGATAGACAAAATTCTCGAGTACCAACTCTTTGGCAATTTTGCCTCCTAACTAGACAAACTTTTTTTTTTGAGTCTAGCACCAACTCTTCGACAATACATCGATACTAGACTAGGGGACACGATGAGGTATGGTCTCCTCCTGATACTTTGGAGGAGATAATCACAATAAGTCCTTAATATTTCTAAGATAATGATGCACGAGCGGCCTACACCAGGGAGGCATAGTGGCGGGCGAGAATACCTTTCGGGAAGTATAGTGATTAAGCGGTGCCTACTCGTAAAGTATATTGATGAAGGAGCACCGTCAGAAGAGCATAGTGATGAAGAAATCACCGTCGGGAAGTATATCATGAAGCAGTGCTTGCTCAGAATTATATCGATGAAGCGGTGCACCGTTCGAAGCGTAGTGATGAAGCGTTCGCCAAGAAGTATATATGGTGAAGCAAAGTACGCTCAGGAGACATAATGACGAGCAATGCTCGCATCGGAGCTAGTACGCTAGCGGTGACACACAAGTACAATGATGTATGAATAAGACAGAGCTCACGTCCACAATTAGTACTTGTGGCATAACGACAACTCGGACCCCGAGGACCACGCTGGTGCTCATCAAGAACTTACATGTCGTGCATATAAGTGACAAACCACCCTTACAAGATTGTGTCGTGGAGCACACCAGGGTAGTATAAATAGAGCCATCCACCCTGGTGGAAAAGGGTTCATGAACTTATTTGGACACATTACTCCTTACTCACATCTCTCACTATCTCTCTAGTTTCTCTCACTAGAACTTATGCCAAGCATATACTTCTACTCACACCGGAAATGATGCCTGATTAAAAACCCAGGAAAGCTAACGACGCTCTTTCTTATTTCACCTGTAGAGACGAAGGAGAAGCGCAAGACCTCCACTGTGAGCATTCTGTGACCTCTTAAGGATCGGGTGAAGAGCACTTACGGAAATTTGCTCAAACAGCATACATAGAGATTCGATCCGGCACACTCCGTTCTACTTTGCATTAGTAAAAGTGCAAAACTACTGATACTGAAAAAATATCATAGAAAAAGAGGGAGTTGGGCCCAAATAAAGAATATGATAATACAACTAAAGCGTGTAATGAGCACTTGTTTAGCAAGTGTAAAAGTAGGCCCATTGGCTGCCCTTATCTTTCGTAAAGGGCCCATCTAGCGATAAAAGCATTAACTACTTTTTCAAGATAACTATCAATCTCTATCTTATATTGTGGTCACAGTGGTGTGATGAACTAGCTTACAAAATTACATATATTATTTTTTATATGGAATTTTCGTTTCTTCTTTTATTTTGGTCTGCTACAAAGAATTAAATCATCACCATCCATCAGATTAATCTAATGGTGGTGATTAACCCAAGATTTAATAGATAAACACAAGTCCACGTGTTTTTTCTTTTCGTTTTTATTTATTTGATTTTTTGTCTTTTCTTTTTAATTCACGTTTTTTCCTCTAAATTCACGTTTTTTTTTTATTTATTTATTTTTTTTTAATTAACGTTATTTACGTTTTTCACGCTGCCGTACGCTTTCACACGTTTAAATACGTTTTCACACGCTACATCCGTTTACATCGTTTAATGGTTTAAAATACGTTTTATAGTTTCATACTTTTTATCTTTCATCGTTTTCGTCGTTTTCATACGTATTCGTCATTTTCTTACGCTTTCATCCGTTTCTTACGTTTTGTTCATTATTCATACGTCATTCCATTTCATCCGCTTTCATCGCTTTCTTTTCACGCTTTTACCCTTTCACACGTTTATCCATTTCTTAACGTTTTTTACGTTCGTTTTTCGTCCGTTTTTAAATGTTTTAACGCGTTTATGAATATCGCAAAGTGATATTCTCGTGATATTCGAATATAACTGATGTGATATTCTAAATATCATAGTGATTTTCAACTAATGTTTTGTAACATCAAAATCACAATTGATATTCGAAATATCACAAGTGATATCCAGGAAAATCGCATGCCGATATTCGTAATATCACAAATATATAATTTGAATATTATTCATAGTTTGGGGTAATTGTTTAATCTTATTTTATTTGCTTATGAGTTTATGTGATTTGGTTTATGTTTCACGCTTAATTTGCTTATTTTGAAACTTATAAAATATGTAAGTTTATATTTACCGCGTATAAAGAGAAAATGGTCAAATTTTGGTTTAGGTTCATACATATTCATCCGTTTACACGTTTTCGTCGGTTTTAAATGTTTTGGCCGTATTCGTATCTGCAATATCACGAGTGACATTATGTGATATCACGAGTGATATTCTCGAGTATCACAATAATATTACGAATATCACGTTGATATTCCGCGTGATATCCGTGATGATCAACAAGTGATATTCTCGTGATTTTCCAATATTACATGTGATTTTCAACTAACGTTTTGTAACACGAAAATCACAAGCCGACATCTGATCACCAAAGCCGATATCCGAAACTCACGTTGATATTCTAATACCACAAAGTGATATCCGTAAAATCACGCGATATTCATAATATCATAAAGTGATATTCGAATATCACAAAGTGATATTCGTAAAATCACCATGATAGTCGAAACGTATGAAAACGTAAGAAACCGGACGAAACGTAAAAAATGGACGAACACGTATGAAAACGGACGAAACGTATGAAAGCGTAAAACACTTTTGAAAATGGATGAACGTATGAAAATTGACGAAACGAAGAAAACTCGACGAAATGGCGTGTAACGTATGAAAACTAATGAAACGTATGAAACGGACTAAAACATACGAAACGGAAAGCGAAAAATGAAAACGTATTAAAATAGAAAAAAAGCGAAAAAAAAAGTTAAAAAGGTGAATTAAAAAAAAACGTGAATTTAAAAAAAAAAAAAAAAAAAAAAAACGTGAATTAAATAAAAACGTTAGTTTAAAAAAAAGACAAAAAAAAATATGAATAAAAAAAGAAAAAATAAAAAGACAAGAAAAAACATGGAATTGTGCTTAACTTTAAATCTTGGAACTGGATTAATCTTCACCATTAAAACAAACTAGATTACTGGTTTAAAGTGATTATTCCTCATAAGCGTGTTAATTTAGAGAAGCGAAAATAAAGTCGACTTATATTTTTATTTAATTTATAAATTTCTATCATCTTAGAAAAAGCACAACATTTGGGTTGATATATAATTTAACAAAAAATCTAGTTACTAAAAGGATATTTTAAATAATGTTGGTTATTAAAAGCAAATAAAAATTGCAAAGTTAGTCTAATATGGTTTTTGATTCATGTACGAGCTTATTTGTTGTTATGCACTGTTCCATTTCTTAAAATGAAAAAAGAAAGCAAAAACAGATGTTTTTTTTTTTCCAAACTCATAACTTTATTTTAGGTAGTTATAGTGATAAAAAGTTTATGAATTATAAACAAAAAAATAATAAAAGTTTAAAATTTTGAAGGTTAAACACGATTAAAACCTGAATAAAAATAATACTGGGCTATGGTTATAGAGAAAATAATAATAAAAGTTTTATGGTTTCATATATAGTTTTCTTAATTTTTTACCTTCAATGGTTTTTCATATATAGTTTTCTTAATTTTTAACTTTTAAGAATATGAGTTTTTCCTTTATACAAAGTATAAAAAATAGAAAAGAATTATGAGATTCAATTAAAGGATCGAATATTCATATCTTCCCTAAAATACAATTAATACTATTTTAATTTTTATTTTTTCTTTAATTTTTATAATTTGTTTTATTATAAGATTGCGAAACAAAAATACTAATTAAAATATAAATTTCGATGTCAAGTAGTAAAAATACGGCTAAAGCCATAAAAAAAAAAAAAAAAAAAAAAAAAAAAAACTTTCTTTATTCTGTTAATAAATGTGTAAAGTTAACGAAAAAATACAAAATAAAAAATAAAAAATTTAACAAATCAAAAATAGTAAAAAACAAATACAGTAATACATAAAAAAAATCATTAAAAACTGTCATATAGCCCTAGTGAATAAAAAATGCAATAGGGGGTAAGAGAGGTAAGGCCATGGCAGTACCCTTCAATTGGTTCGGCTTCAGTCCTTCTATCTCATCAAGTGTCATTTTTAAGTCCTCAACAACGTCATGCGCTTATATCTATACTACTTTATAACGCATTTGCGCTTCTAAAATTGTGCTTAAAAATCTTAACTTTTTACTGCTTATTAAAAGAGTTTTTCTAACTAAAAAATTAAGATAAGAAGCTCAATCACTTGATTTATACGCCACATACTTAACAAACCCTGCCTCAACTTCTAACAAACTCCAAACCTAACTCCTAACCACTAAAAATTAAGATAAAGAGCCTAATTATAAAACGACATGCTATTATTTCTCAACTAAAAATTCATCTATATTTTTAAATTAAAATATCTTTTATCTACTTATTTTTTTATAATCTAATTTCACCATATTTACTAAAATTTACGCTTTTTAATTCAACATCCATTTTGATATATTTTATGAGTTTTAGTTTTATATTTTTAATGGGTTTATTTTATTTTAATTCAAATTTTACAACTTTAACCTTTATTTCAATCAATATAATCTTGATTCTCAAAATCATATACTTCGGTGTAGTGTTTGAGTCGTAAGAGATCATGGCGTATTTCTATATGCGAATAATGACGTCACTTCAAAAGCTACAGGAAAGTTACTGAACCCAAACAAACACTTACAACCAACACATATACATTCGAGTGCTGTTAAACGAATTCACTAAACGAAGAAGAAACACATATAACTATACTTATCGTCACGCGCGGTAATTCGCCAAGATTCTCTAATATTTTTACATCACATAAAGAGAAAGTTGGAGATGAATATGGTAGTACAAGTCCGTGGATCGAACTGGGGAAGTGGGTGTCCGGGACACCCTTGAACCTTTTTTTGCAGTGTTAATTTTGTTTAAAGACCTCTATTTTTATAAATGCACCCGGTCCAAAAGTTTGTGCATGTAATCTTGTTTGGTTTCTCATAAGTGCACCCTACGATTTTATTTACTTTAATCCTAAGACAACATATATTTAGGAAGACATTTAAATAACTTGTAAAATTACAAACTTTGCTTATTTTTGAAAGCTCGTTTCCATTATATGAATTTATTAGAACTTATATGTTACTTCATAAACTTGTATAACAAACAAAATTTATTTATGTTTAATTTATTTTAAAATTCAAACTTTTATAGTTTAACTTGTTCTAAAATCTCACTTTTAAACTTTAGCTTCATCTACTTTGACTACACATACTCTTCGCTTATTGATTAAATTGCTTTTTGTTACTTCAAACTTAGGTTACATGGTTTGTAGCTAAAAAATGTGTAAGAGGGTGACAAGAAAAAAAACCACACCTTGTTTTGTTAGCATGCATTATTATGTATCGGGATCAAGCCCGGTTGTAGAATGATTTTGTGTTACAATATATTGTATCGATCCTTATCATAATATATTGTACCGATCCTCATCATTGAATGACGTAAGATCATTACCCTACTTACATGGTATCGCCTTCACGATGTTTATTTGCCTCCACAAGCACAATCACCTCTACCCTTCTTACTCGGAAGAAATCAAGATCGACAACATTATTATCTCATGGATCTTCACAACTCTTTCGAACGATCTTGATACAACTGGTCGTGGAACACCCACGATCCGCTAAGGTCAGCAGATCTTATCACCGACATTGTTCAAGATAACAAAACGCCCTCATACAATTGCATTGAAGGCGAGCTAAGATCACTAAACTTGGTGACATGAACATCGACACATACTTTCGAAAAATTGAGTCGATTGCTACCATTGTCACAAGTCTTGATCGCTTACTTACGCTTTTGCAAAACTTGCGGCAAGTGTTGTGTGAGTAATGTGTAATGTGAGCATTTTAAATGAGAAGAGAAATACAATTTATTTAAAAAAGAAATGTGGTTGAGAGTAAGATGTTGAAAGCAAAAAGAGAAGAAATGTTACCCCATAAGATCGGTCAAGTGAGGGTCGAAGAGGGTTGGATGAGGTCGTTTTTATTGTGGGGTTGAGGTTGTAGTGGGTTGACGGTTGAGTAGCCAACCGAGAGGACATTTGGTCAAACACAAAACAAACAAATATACGCGTGTGTTAATTAATCAGTGTATTTTGTGGGACATGCTTTTTTAGTGTAAGTCTGCCTCACGAGCCTAAAAATCGTTTGTGAGTTCTGAAAGAGAAACCGATGTACAAAAAATATCAGATAAGGTAACTAGAGTTGTTATTGTGGGTAACCAAACTGATTGCAAGTAAATATCGTACCGGGACAAAGTTTTTAGTCTTCGTTATAAAGGTCTGGAAATACATTTATATGTGTTAGTTATTGACTTTTGATAGTCTCGTCATAAATAACCATCAAACCCTCAATATTCCTCGATACGTTCACACACTATAAAACCGAGCGTCACCCATTGTCACACCCCCTTTCATTATTTCCTTCTCTTTCCATAGGGACCATTTTTAATCAACACAACATTTCCATATCACACACACCACAATCACATTCTTTCACACACTCCATGACCAACTACTAAACCCAAATATCATCTCTCCCTCTCCTTAAAAAACCACTCAAAACTCTTTTATTTTTTAAGGTTAAAAAAACACACCCACTAAATGGAACGAAAACAATCCTTTTTCTCAACCTTAAAATCCGAAGTGATACGAGGTTTATCACCAATAAAATCCCGGTCAAAATCTCGACCAAAGCAGCTAACTTACGGAGAGGGGTTAGTTGGTGAGACATTAGCCCCGTTGCATGAAGGACCTGATAATAATGAAAATGGGTTGGATTTAGGTGACTCTAAACGGGTCGGGTCGGGTATTGGAAACTGGATGAAGGGTCAGTTGTTATCTAGGAGTCCTTCCTCGATGATGGTGTCAGCAAGTGTTGCCTATAAACATAGGAGTGATTTAAGGTTGTTGCTTGGTGTTATGGGTGCTCCTTTGGCTCCGGTGCATGTTAGCTCCACTGACCCTTTGCCTCACCTAAGTATTAAGGATACTCCTATTGTAAGTTTTTTTTTAGAAATTTTTAATGTTGGGTTTTGTTTTATAGCTTATATAATGATGCAATAAGTATATTTGGTTTGTAAGCTTATTTGTATTTTATGACTTATGAAATATAAGCTAACAAGCACAAAATAAACCAACAAAAATTTGAAAGAATGTTACATGTGCAATTAATTCTAAAAGTAACATAGTCAATATCTAGTATTTTTTGCTATGCTTATTGAGTATAACCTACTTTATGTGTTTGAATGGTTGCTGGTCATCTATTTTAAGTCAAATCTAGTAAATTTTATATTTGTGCATCTTTGACAATGATGTGTTATTTGAATTTATTTACCTGATCTAATGATTTATTTATTTAATATTGTTTTAGGAAACATCATCTGCTCAGTACATACTGCAGCAGTACACTGCTGCATCTGGAGGTCAAAAGCTTCAGAACAGTATTAAAAATGCTTATGCTATGGGTAAAGTGAAGATGGTTGCTTCTGAGTTCGAAACTGCTTCAAGAGTGGTTAAGAATAAGCATGCTGCTCGAGCGGCTGACACTGGTGGATTTGTTCTGTGGCAGATGAATCCTGATATGTGGTATGTTGAACTTGCTGTTGGTGGTAGCAAGGTTCATGCTGGTTGCAATGGGAATATTGTCTGGAGGCACACCCCTTGGCTTGGTGCACACACTGCTAAAGGACCTGTTCGACCTTTGCGTCGTGCTCTTCAGGTTAAAACCCTATATTTATGTAAAATAAGAGGGTGTTTGGGATTGTGTACCTGCTTATTTAAGTGAGAATAAACACTTGAAATAAGCAGGCTATACATGCTTATTATTTAAGCAAATAAGCGTTACCAAGAAAACAGTCCCAAACACCCCCGAACAAGCTTTAGAATATTGTTTAAATAGAAAACAAAATGTTAAAGATCTGATTTTTTGTTATAGGGTCTTGATCCTAGAACCACTGCAAGTATGTTTGCGCATGCTAAATGCGTTGGTGAAAAGAAGATTAATGGTGAAGATTGTTTCATACTAAAACTATGCGCTGATCCTCAAACGTTAAAGGCGAGAAGTGAAGGTCCAGCTGAGATCATAAGGCATGTTTTGTTCGGCTATTTCAGTCAAAAACTGACTTATTGTTCACATGGAGGATTCACATCTCACCCGCATTCAAACCACTGGTGGTGATGCTGTCTATTGGGAAACCACAATAAATTCAAGCATGGAGGATTATAGGCCCGTGGAAGGCATAATGATTGCTCATTCGGGTCATTCAGTGGTTACCCTATTCAGGTTTGGTGAAATGGCAATGAGCCACACCAAGACTAGAATGGAAGAAGCATGGTCCATTGAAGAGGTCGCTTTCAATGTCCCGGGTTTATCAATGGACTGTTTTATCCTCCTGCCGACTTAAAATCCGCCTCCTTTAGCGAAACAAATGATCTACCTGAGGATGAGAGAGTAAAATCAGCTCTTGCTGCTGCAGGTCATCGAGCTAAGGTTGCTGCCTTGGTTTAGGTAACACGGGCTGCAGTTGTTCATATAGGGTCAACGGTAGTTACTGATTGACTAACACCTTAGACGTTAAACTAGAACCTTAGGTTATTAAAGTAATTTTACAACTTGGGTTTCGCCGAGCATAATCATTTAGAGGTTATATTTCAGCCATCGGGGTTGAAAAGTTCGGTTTTTTGCTCCCTATTACTCGTAGATCAAATGGAGGTTTATTTTTAGTCCGCCTTCCATAACGCTGGTATACACCCGGGGCATACTGAAGAAATGATGCCTCAACGCGGGAATCACGTTTGTTTCTAGCATTACTATGTTACTTTCGTTGTTTGCTTAGGATC
Organism: Chrysanthemum lavandulifolium; assembly: GCA_022545495.1. Taxonomy (NCBI): domain Eukaryota; kingdom Viridiplantae; phylum Streptophyta; class Magnoliopsida; order Asterales; family Asteraceae; genus Chrysanthemum; species Chrysanthemum lavandulifolium. The sequence continues at coordinate 94,556,297 of CM040238.1, forward strand.
TACATATATTTATTGTTGGTGTTACAAAATCGATCGAAGAAAAGGGTTCTTCTGATCAATTGTTTTCTGTTTTTCCTACTGTAACCAAAATGTTACTAATGTAGGTTTACCTTATATAAGATTGGGTTTACATTTTACAAGAATATGTTTATACTTATGTGCCTATGCTTTTTGTACACAATTCATTTTTGGGTAAGAATCTTTACTTTTATAAAAGTTGCATGCGGTTAAGGGGTACCCTTAAGATATAAGGTCATCTAGATAAAAAGTTTTAAGAGGGTCAACTTTTTGGTTTGGCTTTTTGAGAAATGCATCACATTCCACTATGTGTGAGGGGTCAGTGGATTTGCATTGGTATAAGCAAAGCGTGTTTGAGAGGTATGATTACGACGTGGCCTTTGGGTTAAAGTGGTCCGGACCCCATTTAACAGCTGTAAATGCTTAAAATTGCAGCTGGGATCATGTCTATATGAATTTGTGCTTTATACCATAAACAATGTATTTTCCAAAGGGGATGTGATTGGCAGAAAATGCTACTATGTCACACTAGCTCATTTTGGTTTTTAAATAGATGCTATGCAAATCATCTAGTACAGTATTATTTTTAAAAAATTTGTTGGTATGACCAAATTGCATACTTAGGCTGCATGCAGTAGGCTCGATCGAGTGTCGATCGTGGGTGTTTGGGCGATCGATTCCACTCGATCGTCCTACTGTGGAGGTTGTCGATCGGCAAAAAAAAAAAAGGATCTTGGTCGTCTGGAAGATCGATATCACAAACCAAAAACATACCACTTTTCTTGCTAGCCGTAGAAGTCCAAACAAAAAAAATATCAAACTGCTTTGATTTTTTTTTTTTTTTTGATGCTTTGGTATTAAAAAAATACTACTAAACTACCTTAAAAATACACAACATATTTACACACTAAACTCACAAATCTCAATCCTCTCTATCAAAAGTGTCTAAGAAACACCACAAACCAGCGTAGAAATCCTGCTTGGCACAAAACGCCTGCGATATTTTAACACCGATCCGACTTCCTGCTAACCGCTGTCTCACCAAGAATCAATTTCAACCCCCGTCAATATCAATCCCAACAAGCTCCACAACAACAAACTAACAATCCATTTTTATGAATCGTCCATTTGTTCCAACGATCAAACATCCAACAACAACAACAACAAAGCCACTCCCGTCAAGAACTAATCTATGTATGGGTCACCCGAATCGTGTATCATTCAACAATGGATTCATCAACGCCTTCATATTCAAATTATCAACAATATTCTCCGCTAACAGATCAATCTTCGAGGGTTTTGATTTCAAGACCAATTATACACCAATCGATTTTTTTGTTGGAACCGGTTCGGGTTATCCTACCAAGAGTATCACGGCTCGTACCGGTTTGGCTCATGGATCGATTACGATTCGGTTAACATTGATGACGAAGAAGAAGAAGAATGTCGAGAAGAGACGCCACCGGTCAAACCAAGAAACGAGCTACAAAGGCGAAGAAGAAGGTTGTCGAGAAAGAAGCCAAGAATGATTCGCCGCTTTGGTCAAAAGAAGAAGAGATCGCGGCAACGCTTGGTGTGATGTATCCAGAATAGTAGAATCAAAACAACCAAAATGCTAAAGGATTTTGGCGTAAAGTCATTCTACTTCGGTAAGGAGGTTGGTGTAGAAAGAACGACAACTCTATCATTACAAAGTGAAAAATAGGATTCGCCCCTAGAGTTGGTCAATTTTGTGCCATTTACAACAATGCTCGCAGGAATTACTAAGCCAGAACGACCTCACCTGCTTATACACGAAGTGTGATGAATACAAACTAGTCTGTAATCATCCGCTTGTTTTGGAGCATTGTTGGAAGATTTTGAGGACCATTCTGCTTGGAAGGATAATGAGATGCCGCTTTTTAAGCCAAGATGATGGTCGCAAAGCAAAGGACTTCAACCGACTCGGATGTGCACTCGGATGTGCTGCTGTCGTGCATGGTAGACCAATTGGTCGTGATACCGCAAAGAAGAATAAAAGAAATCTTCGAGTTTTCGAAGCTACCTACATGGAAGGTGTTGCCGAAAATGGACAAGATCAAGTCCAAGGCATTCTTACTGTAAGGAGTCGTGAGACGGATACTATGATTTGAAGAAGAAAGAGCTAGAACAATGGCAACTGGTGTTGGAGATGGAGCAAAAGAGAAGAAAGGAAGACAAAAATTGGCACTAGAGAACAAAACTTGAATTTGAGCGACAAAAAATATGATCTGATCTCACGTTCTATCGCATGTCAATCGACCCATCTTTGCCTGCAAAGACAACAACAAACAATGTAGAAACTCAAAGACGCAATCAAGACACGCCACAACCTAGATTTTTAATAAGTGTTGTAATGTTTTAATAAGTTTCAGAATGTTTTAATTTTATTTGAATTATTATGTAACGCTTTAATTATTAACGAAATTTTATTTTGTGTTAAATATATGTATATATATATTTTTTAAAAAGAAAAAGAACTTGGTCGCCTTACTTGGAAGCACCTAATTGCTGAAGGTCATTTGAGAGAGAGAATGACGCAAGGCGTTGAAAGTAAGGGATCAATCCCCATCTTGAAGAGCTTTTAGGCCGAAAGTAGTGGTGTTGAGTCACCACCATCACCCGCCTTTCTTCTCTTTCATTTTCGCTCACTCTCTAGTTTAGTCATAAATATGATTTGATCACCATACCTCACCTCTTATTAAAATACTTATTTTATACAAAATATACCTCACTAAATGCTCCCCACACACACACTTATAAACTAAATAAAAAAAATATTAAAACCATAGTGGGCCTTAAATTTGTCAGTGAGCAACCTTGGCGAGTAATTGGCGGTGAGTTGTATTATGTGTTTTGGTTGGAAGGTGAGTGAGTAACTTATCATGGAGAAAACTCACCACCACTCCGCATAGTCTTAAAAGCGCAATCATTTTGGTTTTGAAAGTCCAAGCGCGCATAGATTTCGTGGAGAACTTATTCTGCAAGTATCTTCCTCATCGTCCCTCACATCAGTGTCGTAACAAGGCTAGTGAAGGTCTTGTGCAAAAACTTATCTGATAATAAAATATGACGATTAAAGATATATTGTAGCTATCTTGCTTCAACCTTTTTATGATATTTTCATCACTCTCCCACTTAAATTAGAATTTAACATATATTTAGAGCATAACTTCATATACCGTAAACATTTTGATATTACAAGTGAATATTGAGGCTTAACTATAAATTTTTTATATATATTTTGAAGTTCTTAAAGATTTGAGGTTTTGTTAAGTTGCACATCTCGCACACCTTCAAATATGACTTTGGCTCACATAAATACACAAAATAAACGTTATAGTACCGTCCACACTAACAATGAGTACACAACAAAGTTTTCATCGAATACGTCTCGATTTTTAAAGTTGTAATTTACTATAAAATAAGAAAAATTACACGTTTGGTCACTATAGTTGTTCAAAATAACAACTTTAGCCCAATCGCTTTTATTACACCAAGAATATCTAATTTTGAAACTATGCACGCTTTTGTCCCTATTTTGATGGGCGTTAGTTAAGTCCGTTAAGTATTTTGTGTCGTTAGTCCTTCGTTAATAATTTTTGCACCGTTAGTCCTTATTTTTAAAATATAGTTTTCCCGCCAGTCCTCCGCTAATAATAGTTATCGCCCATTTTTTACGCTTTTGTCCGCTTTATCCGCCGCTCGCTTTTATCCGCTTTCCCGCGCTTTTTTTATCTTTTTTATCTTTTACGCCATCCCTTTATCTGCTTTATATGTTTTCGCCGCTTTTACGCTTTTGTTCCGCTTTATCCGCTTTTATCGCTTTTATCCGCGATCGCTTTTTTTCGCTTTTGTTCGCTTTATCCGCTTTTGCCGCTTTTATCCGCCGATCGCTTTTTACGCTTTAATCCGCTTTCGTCCGTTTTTACGCCACGCGCATTTTTTTACGCTGTTCTGCTTTTATCCGCTGCTCGCTGTTTATTCGCTGCGTTCGTTGTTTATTCGCTTTCCGCTTTTTTCACAAAAATTCCAAAAAAAAATTGGAATCTTTCACAAATTTGAAAAAAATTCCAAAAAGTTTTGAAAAATAAATTGGGAAAAAATATTTTCGAAAAAAATAAAAATTTGAATAAAATTTAAAATTGAATAAAAATATTGAAAAAAACTACATATTTTTTTAAAGATTTTTTAAAATAATATCCAAATTTTTTTTCAAAATTTTTTGAAACTTTTTTTCAAATTTTTTTTTTTTGATTTTTTTTTTTTTTTTCAATTTTTTTTCGAATTTTTTTTTCCAAATTTTTTTTGGAAATTTTTTTTCTTTTGGAAATTTTTTCAATATGTTGAAATAGTACAAAACGAAAGAAAACGGACAAAATGTAAGAAAACGGACAAAACTATGAAAACGTAAAAGAACCCAAAAAAGATTAAAAACGAACGAAACGGATAAAACATGCATAAAACGCAAAAACGGGCGAAACGATAAAAACGAACGAAAAGGAAAAAGGAAACAAAATGTAAACAACTAGCGAAAACGAAAAAAAACGGACAAAACGTAAAAACGAATAAAAAACGAACTAAAACGGATAAAACAGACAAAACGAAAAACGCTTAAAACGGATAAAACATCGACAAAACGGATAAAAAGTATAAAACGTAAAAACGGGACGAAAACATATAAAAATGTATTTAAAAGGGATAAAACGTAAAAACGAATCTAAAACGAAAAAAACTGGGAAAACGGATAAAACGAACTAAAACGGACAAAAACGTAAAAACGGCGATAACTATTATTAACTGGAGGACTAATCTGAGGAAAACTATATTTTAAAAATAAGGACTAACTGCAAAAATTATTAACGAAGGACTAACAACGCAAAATAATTAACGGACTTAACTAACGCCCATCCAAAATAGGGACCAAAAGCGCATAGTTTCAAAATTAGATATCGCTAGTGTAATAAAACGACTTGAGATTAAAGTCATATTTTGACAAACCATATGGATCAAACGTGTAATTTTTTCTAAAAATAATGAATAAAGTTTGTTTGTTTAGAATATAATGAACTTCGTTTGTTTTAAAATTGTTGAGTATAGATTAAAAACACAATCTAAGAAAAAATGTTTGGGATGAGACTATTTGTAAGCTGAAATCTCGATTATCAAAATGGAAGTTAAAAACATTATCTATTGGGGGACGTCTTACGTTACTAAAATCGGTCTTAGGATCTACTCCCATCTATCCTATGTCCTTGTACAAGGTGCCTAAAGTCGCCTTGAATGTGATGGAATCGATTCAGAGAATTTTTTCAACGGCTTTCAAGGTGAGGATAAGAAGATCGCGCGGTAAAATGGAGTAAGGTGCTTCGCTAAACAAGATGGCGGGTTAGGGGTCTCTAGTTTCTTTTGCGCTTAATAGAGCTCTCCTTTCAAATGGGTTTGGCGGTTTATCTCAAGATAATTTTTATGGTGTCGCTTTATTACACCCACATGGGCCTCAATTACGATCCGGCTTCTTCTTCCGTCCTCGACGCGCATGTTATCCTTCGTAGATTCATGCCCTAAAGACTCAAGGTATTGATTTGATTTATCATTGTAAAAACGAGTGGGCAACGGTTTACTTACTCGGTTTTGGAGCGATATATGGGTAGGGGATACTCGCTTAAGTTTCTGCTTCCACGATATATGCCCTTGAGTCAATAAGGATATTTGTGCGGCGATAAGTTACGCCTTCTGCTGATCTTTCCTTCGCCGTTGTGTTAGAGGAGGGTCGAATCGCATCAACCAGAGCAGCTTTTGGAGCTTCTAGGGTCGGTGATTCTCGTCCAATTCTTGTGATCGCTGGTATTGGATCCGAATGGAACGGGTTTTGCGTTAAAGACGCCAGAACTTGCTAGATGATTTCTTCCTTCCTAAAGTCGATGTAGCTACGCTGCTGATTAAACAGATTCCGATTAAAATCAATATTTTGCTTGGAGTGTTTCTTGATCGCTTTTCTAAGATGAATCACAAGTAGGGTGTTCGTGTCGATCCTTGTTATGTCCAAGTTGCAATTTTATAACGAAGATGTGTCGATTCTTTCTTTAGCCTTCTTGGCGGTTGATGTTGCTTTCGCTAGTGTGTCGATGGTGGATGTGGTTCGACGCCTGGCTCTTACTCGGATTGGTTATCTTGGTTAAGTCTATTAGGATGGGATCTAATATCAAATGCTTGTTGAAGGCGTGTTTTATGTTTCATGGTGGTGCATTTGGAATTTCGTAAATCAAGAGCTCTTATGTTCGAAGCCTCGAAGCGGTGATCTTCATGATATTGTTGAGCGCTTTTTTGCATGTTCGCTAGATGTAATTCTTCCATTAATGATGATGGTGTCAAACCCTTCTTTGATTTTTTTTAAGTTTGTTTCATTACAATGCTTTTTTTTTTATATATCATTGCTCAAAAAAAAAACTAAACTATATAACCATATTACTGATATAATCTCTTTTTTATGTTATAAGTTTGTTGATTGAAATTAAAAGCGAACAAACATATTGTATATATCAAAATGAAAAAAGGATTGGGACAAAGAGTAGTACTATAAAATTTTATTGGACAAGAGTGTTAATGAAGAAAGTGCTTATTATTGTGTTTAAAGTTAATACTTAATAGTGTGCGTCTGATCTGTGTTCATTTTTTACTATTTGAAGTTATGGTGCTGTCGAATATTTGAAGTTATGGTAATCGTATGATGCAAATATAATTGGTATTTACCCCCACTTAACCCCCGGATTCATAAATATTTAATATACCAACCCAAATACGCGTACGCTTATGGTCTTGCAGTACCATGTTATGATCTAAGTGCTTCTCAACATATAGATTTATAGCTGAGAGGGTGAGTTTGTTGTTGCAATAATCAAATAATCAATTTCAAAATACACGTTGAAATAGTCATAAGATGCCATGATTCGATGAATAGATTTCAAGCTTCTTAAATAGCCCATCCCCAAAAGAACAAAGGAATAGCAAATGGTTGTAGAAAATCAAAAGTCTAGTCAAGCAAATCCATGTGATAAGAAAACTTTAGTTAAGAGAAATTGTACAAATGCACTACCCATGTGGTAACTCACCAACTCTTGAAGATAAGCTATTTTGTGCTAGTAAATTATCTTCGCGAAATGATAAATGACCTAATTAAAGACGCCCAAATGAGACTAACGATAAACGAATCAGACAATGTAATCTGCATAATTTATTTACGACAGTGATCTTTTGCTCTCTATAGCTATGCTTGATTATGCCCATGTATCAAAACTCTTACCTTAATGTACGCTGCATTGCCTGTTTTTTTCTTCCCCTTGTGTTAACACTTAACAGTGGTTGAAGATCGTATGGACTACTAATCCACAAGTCTTGAGCACAAATGCAATATCACTATATGAAGTAAAATCCGTAGTTTTCTAGCTATTTGTAACCTAAAAAGCTAATATACGTTTTTTGTTAAACAGAAATGTCACTGGGATCAAATATATGAGCTTATATTTTAAGTAAAGCATTTACAAAAGAATCGAAGACAATGTGTGTGATCAACTGGTTATAATATAGTAAAAACGATCTTAAGTGGTAAGATTGTTACATATTAAATAGATGCTCACTTATGGTTTTCATTGCCCAGATGGATTTTTCATTATTAATTAGTTTTTCATAAGTTCTTTGTAATTGACCCCCAATCTCTTGTTGGGTCAATTTCGTTTATAATTTCGGTTGGCTTGTGGCTTTGGGTGTTGTACTTATATCAATTCCTAATAAAATTAAGACCGTTTCAAAAAATAAAATAAAAAATGGTAAGTGTTAAACTTCTCAAACAGTCCAACCTTGAAGTGATAAAAGAACATAAAAATTAAAAGAACGGTCAAAGAACAAAGAAAACAACATATCCATGTGAGCTTAAATGACTTTAGTCATGTGGTTACTAACCAACTCTTGAAGGTGACTCTGGGATTCTAATACAAACTGTAATGTGTTTTTTAATCACATTTTGCTTAGCTGTAACACTCCTTTATTATTGTGTTGTACAAGAACTATACTCTTAGGGAGGAGGAGCAGATCCTAATACCCCTGGTGTCATCACCTCTATCCAATAAACCCTCCAACTCAAAACTACCAAATACTACCCAAACACTACCCTAAGTGGAGGTGGTCTGACCAAGACCAATTCCATTTTTTTAATTTTAAAATCACATACAATATTTAAAATAAAACATACCATTTCATTAAAAATAAAAACATTACATAATATTTAAAAAAAAACATAACATAATACTTAAAATAACTAGATTAAAATAAAACCCACTAATCATCGAGATGCGGCAAGTATTGACGCACACGTCTTCCGTGAGATCATATCGAAGACGGTCATAGAGAACTTCGCCTAGTAACTCCGCTACCACACCGTCGTCGAACACCTACCGGACCGCTCATCCATTATATGAACCGTGAGATTGCCCTCCTCGCTTTATAACCATATTGTGCAAAATAACACACGATGAACCTCGATTGGCAATCTTCGCTTTGGTCATAGCTCTGGAGAGGTCGATCGAGAATTTTCCATTTTCCTTCGAGAGCACCAAAAGCTCGCCGACATCCTTTCTCGCCTCTTGTAACTTCAGAAATCTCTTTTCCTTCGGGCCGGTTGGACACGAGTATCTTTTAACAAATGCGGACCACTTAGGATAGATTCCATCCGCCAAATAGTAGCAGCGCTTGTAAAAGCGTCCAATTCACGGGAATGAACTATTCATCGCCGCTCCATTTCGATCCGAAGATACAAGTCGATCGATTCAATACGCTTGATATCGTTGTTTGACCCCAGTGGACCAAAAAGCATGCCAAATCCACATACCTCGCGACACCGTGACTTCAAGCATAATAGTGGGAACACCATAGTCACCTCTCGATATTGCCCTCTCAAATGTCTAGGACAATTTTTCCATCCGACGCAGACAATCGATGCTACCAAGCATCCTGTGGAGGTGATGCTTCGCTCATGGGCCCGGAAAATGCGAGCAAGGTCGTGTCATGTCGGCCCACGTAGGTACTCTCGACCGCATAACCCAATGATGGCCTCACAAAATAATCAAGACTTTCACGTGACGCTCTTGCATACATGCATAAATATTCATCATACTCACTCCATGGATTGTTTGTCATGAAGTTGCCTAACGGCCGATGTGATTTTTGTTTCGCGGAAACTTTTTTTCAATCTCGCACATAGCCTTCTTGAAAATATTGGTATCTCGCTCAATGTCACCCACTATTTGCCAAAACATGCTTTTCTCCATTCGAATTTTTTAAAGTAATTGTCGTTGTACTTTGGTGTTTCAACGAACCAATCATTCTCTAAAGTTTCAAGACCTATTTCCCGATGACGATTTACGCTAGTTCGGCTAGAGCTTGCCGTGTCTTCAAGATACCGAGCCGCTAGTTGAAGATATGTTGCAACGAGCTACCCGTGGATAGCTCGCCGGACGAAGACGGAATAACGATTCGGAAGAATCGGAAGACATTTTTTTTGGAGAGATTAGTGTGTTTTTTTTGAAAGCGGGGTAATTATTTTTTGGAGAGATTAGTGTATGTTTTTTTGAAAGAAATGAGTGTATGTTATTTGGTTTTAAAGGGATTTTTTTAATTGCATTTAACCGTTGCAAAACGGTCGAATTTTTGAAATTCAAGCGTGTTACTCGCTCGAGCTCGGAACTCGAATTCTCTACTCGATCCAACTACCCGACCTAGTCGGGGCGGTGTACCCGCTCGGGTACTTGCTACTCGATGCCATACCCGCTCTCCACTCCCTCTTCTCTTAGAGTGCTAGATATTAGATACGTTAGTTGGCTCAAACTTAATATAGGGTTTGGCTCAATTAGGTTTAGGGTTTGAATTATGTTACTTATTGTTAAAGCAAGAGGTGCACAAACCGGGCTTTTTTCAAAATTGAACTGGTTTAAAAAACGGTTTCGATTCACGTTGACTAATCAAAAATCGGTTTTGCCTAAAACCTGTTTTGGCAAACGAAATCCCAAACCAAGACTAACCGGTTTGGGACCGGTATAAACCGGTTTTTTTAAACAAGTTCAGAAACTTTTTTTATTTTTTATTTTTATATGTTTATTATTTTTTTAGCTATTGGACGAGTTTGGACAGTGGGTTGGGCCAAATTTTGTGAAGTAACTTTTTTTAAACATTAAAATATATACTAATATACTATTTTTTAAACATTAAACTATATACTAATATACTATATAAGAAAACACATAAATAAGTATGTAACAAAACATATTTAAACATTGAAAATTAAATTGTTTCTTGAATAAATAAACGGAATACATAAAAAGAAAAAAGAATACATCGTTCTCTTGAATACATAAATAACGATCCGTTGTTCCCCGGTCTTCGCCTTGAATTAATCGTCTTGGTTGTAGCGTATTTCGCCTTCACAAGAGGTTGGAAAATACCAAACGTTATTTCTTTCGCGGCATTTCTTCTTCAACCTGCTCCAAGTCGCCGAGTGGTGATATATGTTGAATCCTTTCCATGCTATCGAGGTGGTCTTTCAAACAAATGCAAGTTTCACCGCCACTAGAGTGAGTTTTGATCTTCTCGGTGATATAACCTCCCACTAACCGAAAAGGCGGATTCGGCTACCCGTATTTACTTGGACCGTTATTAGATCACGAGCAATGGTGGCTAGAACCGAAAATTGTGATTCCCGTTCTTTGCACCAAGCCAAAATATCAATTCTCAAACTCTTCAATGGTCATTTGAGACAAAAAATCGGATCCTTGGCACCTTCCGAGTTCACTACTATGGGTGTTACCTCGATTCGTTTTGTATTCTAACTTTTTAAAAGATTATACATTCGAATTTGTCTCGTTATTACCATGAGAACTCGAACCCGCCTCTTGATGCATAGTATGAATATGTGAAGAACTCGATCCATATTTTGTTAAATAAGCTTTAAACATGTTGTCAAAAGCATCGTTCAAGCGAGCACATTGACGAGTATGATAGCGTGGTTCATCTTCACTCAAACTCAAATCATAACCAATGTTAAAAATCGAAGTCTCAATCCCGGTTTGGTTTAGAACCAGGTTCAAAGCGGCGACACAAGTTATAACGGGAGGTAATTCTTGAAAATACTTTTTAATTTTTTCTTTCATTGGTTTCACCATTAATCCAAATAAATCGCTTTTCAATTCAAATTCCTCTAATTTTGAAGTCATTAAATAAAGTTGGTTTAAAACTAAACAACTTATATGATAGTAAACTCCCAATAACAAAGTAGTAGCATTTTTAAAAACTCAAAGCATTTACTTAAACAAGTTGTATAGTATACCAAGATGACTCGGGATAAGGCACAACATATTCACGCTAGCAAGGTGGTCATGAAACACTTTTAAAGTATCTCTTTGTCATAAACCACATTCAAACATGCTGCAAGTGGAATTCCATTAGGTAGGTACGTCCCAGTTTGGACCTAAACAAACAACATTTGAATTCACACAAAGCTTGATATAATTATGATACCATTTATTACTACTGCTAAAATATCTTCTAACATATTTTTAAAAGCATTGTTTATTTCCACGATAACATTCAACCCATCTTGGACAACCAAATTAATGATATGTGCTACACATCGATCATGAAAAAAGACACCGTGCAAACCGGTTTATATTTTAGTTTTAATTGATCAACCGTAATGGTATTGTTTGATGCATTATCGAAACACATATAAAAAGTATTTTCTTCTAAATTATACGTTTTGATGACACAATCTAAAATAGCATATAGATTTTCACGGTATGGGGTATCCAAACAATTCAAAGGAAATCGATGCGATTCATCAAGACTCATGTTTTGGGATTTACCCAATGAGTCATAACACAAAGATACAACTGTGAACCATGTGAGCCATCCAAATATCATACGTTAAATTAACACCAATTTCTAACGGTTGAAATCCTAAAATCATTTCATTTTAGCCGCCTACATATATATACAATCACGCCTAAGGGTCATTCGACTTACATAATTATATCGAGGTTGAAGCGTATCTTGGATAAGCTCAGTCATTCGCGTATTGTACAAAATGGTCAAAAGGCAAGGTTTCTTGAATCACAAATTTCGCCATCCTATCTTGAACCCGAGCCGCCTCGTATTGCCACAACGATCCATCAACCCCCATTGTTGTTTGAATAGAACCCAACGCCACTCTCAAAACACGACAACTTTTCGACTTATGATTTTTCAACACGATATTCCCGTAATGTTTGTATAAACCCCCACATTTCTTACATCTCACTTTTTTTGAACCGACTGATATCAAACAGAATTCAAAGTTTGACCAAATCTCAAGGTTTATATTCGTCTATAGGATTGAAACCACCGTGGGTTGGATTGACGAATTCCCAAGAAAGTCGGAGATTGCCCACATCCGGATGCTATTCTTTCGAGAGCATTTTTATGCTTTTAGAGAGTGTTTATGTGTTTTTGAAAGTGTGATTTAACCTCAACACCCAACCCACTTATGTACAAGTAAAGGGGTGTTATTTTCATCGAAGGACAAAAAGGGCCAAAAACCTCCAAATGATCATATTATCACGTGATTTTGTCACAATTCCGATCCTACTCACGTAGGTGAAGTTTGAAAAATAGTCCAACATTTTTGTTAGAACATTTTATCTCCACCACATATGTACAATCTCTTTTCACTTTTTTATTATTTACAATATTTTTATTTGAAAGTCTCCTTTTATTTTATTTAATTATTCTTTTTATAATTATAATAATACAATTTCTCTCACCTATACTAAATTCAACTCCAAAACCTAATCATAATTTAAATCCAAATCTTAAACGCACCTATAAACCAAACGGGCCCATGGTAGATAGCAAATTTTGATACTTATTCCCAATAGCAAGACCCACAAATTCATACTAAACAATTAAATTGGGCTTCATCCCCTAATTCAACGCCAAAAGGCATCAACCAAATGCACCCTTAAATGCAATCATAATCTATGTAAGAAATATTTGGTGTAAATATCATTCACCATTAAATTGAAAAGATTAAAATACCTTTATTCATGTGAAAAGTCAAGAAAAGGAAGACATGTTTATTTTAGTCATCTTAATTTTGCAAGTGCAAGATTAAAACCAAAAGGTTTTCACAAAGACCGCATTTGTATTTTCAATTCTAAAAACCACAAAGATAGATTTTTCCATTTTACTCTTGTTATAATGATCATCGATAGTTGTGCTTTGCTAATCTACTAAAAAATAAGGTCCATGCTATCGCTTATTATGATGAGGTACCTCACGCTTACACTACACTGTTTGATACTCCGATCTAGTGTATAAAAGAGGGGTTAATAGTTGTTAAGGTATTTTTTTTACTCTTTACTATTTAATGTCACATTTTTCGTTACGATGCTAGAAGCCCAACCACTGCATGCCTACTGCCTCATGACTCAAGCATTAACTTAGCCTCTTCTTTTACCCAGTATTATTTACTATATGGTACTTGGTGAAGATTACTCTATCATTTAGTTTTTAACTTTTTTAATATGTTCTAAAACTTCTAATAGAATAAAAGTATAGTGATGGAACTATGTCACAAAGTTTTAGTAGAAGCTAAATACTACAAAAAATCATTATGTCAAAATGATAACCAGTAATATCAAACAACGAACTCTAGTTAAGCCACATCCCTTAGTCCACCCCGTCGAACTCTAGTTACCACCATTTATCACTTCTCAATTAAAAAAACTGTAATTTTCTCTCAAAACTTTATCCACATACTTTTTTGGCTATAACTTTTTAAACTTTTAAAGTTAACTAACGCCGTCAGTGCCATTTTCTTCGTTTTTCAGTTCTGCAAAAACCCAACTTGTATCACCTCCATCGCCCGCCGGACGCTCGCCACACGCTGCCGGAATCCGGCTGCTACAAAAAAGGTCTTTGTTTCTTTTCTTTCTCCTTGCTTTTACTTTTCCTGTATGATGAGGATTTACTCCATTTGCTTTCGTTATTTGCTTTTTTTACTGCAATTATTTGCTTTTAATGTTGCTTGAAGAATTGTTTTCACTTGCTGCCAAATTTCTTCATCAAAAAAATATGCTTTTATTGCGATAATGATTTTTTACTTTGCTACTCAAGTTCAAGCTTTCGCGATTTCACTACTCAAACTACCGACGAGTATTAGTTTATTAGATATGGCCCAAACCCTATTGTGAACTTAGGTCCATTAGGATTTTCATATTCATTGTAATCTATAAATACTCAAGCAATAAAAATTAGGTTTCTATCATTCAACAGCTAGCACTTTCATATTATCAAATAAGGTTTCATGTCCAAACCTTAATAGGTACATGTTTTAGAGTGGTATGGGAAAAGGATGAAATGGTCACGAAATTACTCGTGTTAACCGTGATACATATGAGTGAAAAGACCATCCGCTACTTAATAAGTCAAGATGGAAAATATGTTTACTCGTGTTGGGTTCAAGAATACCCAAACCCTTAATCTAGGATTTGAATAGAAAATAGCCCAAGTGTTTAGTCCAAAATACTAATGTGTCACCGAGTGCATAGTCTCTAAGTGAGTCATCTTTAGGATACTCGCAGACGAGGCGGCAAGAAGTCTCTCCACCCGCAAGCGGAACTTAAAGGGGTGAAGACCGAGTCAAGAAGATGGATTCAATGAGTGATGACAATAACTCATCGAATCCCTAAGACTCTCCAACTACTTACATCAAGACAAACCAAGTAGAAGATCAAGGATGTAAAGATCAAGAAAGAATGGACAAGGCGGGATAAGTTTGAATCAGATAAGACGGTCCTTATCAACCAAAGTCAACTTTCCCTAATGGCAAAGATCGTGCCAAAGGTCATCACCGAACTTAGGAAAGTAGTCTGTCTCTTACCTAGAATAGTCTTTAGAATGCAGACAAAATACATCAAGATTGTCTTCTCAGATGATGTCGGCTTGTCACTTAGGAAAGAGTCAAAATCATACATGTATAAATAAAGATAAGAGATGAAGTGAAAATGTTAAGCTATGAATTGTAAAACACACACACGCAGCCATCTTTTCACCCTCCAAATACAACTTAGTTCCTAGATAGCTCAAATGAGCTCAAGAGTTGTGCTCAAACTTAGCCTCGAGCTTAGAGAGGAGTCACCAAACTTTGTTTATTTCAATCCCAAGTACTATCCGCAAGTACTGGGTAACGATTCTTTGTTGATTTATTTCTAATAAGAATATGATGTTGAAAATTACCGTGTGTGTTTTACTTGTGTTAATTTCACCATAGTTCACTATTAACTTGTTTTATATACTTAAACTGCTTTAAACGAGAGTGAACGGGAACAACAACTGCTTGACAATTATTCGAGTATCAAATCGTAAGTGTGTAAAGTGAAACCTTAAACAACATTTTCGCTTTTTATCACAGTAGAAAGGCATAAAAGTTTTTTGTACAAATTTGATGTAACAAACAATCTTCTATGTCAGGAAAGCAAGATTACAAGAGGTCTACTAATTTCTACCAAGAACATAAGATAATACAAAGATGGTGTAAAACAACCAAAGTGCAAAACAGTTGAGGCATTTCACGTCAAGCTGAATATAGCCTTATGAGCATGATCGGAGTGTCCTTATATTCTTGCCTCAAAAGCAGCAAAGGGATGTGATAGATTGAGATAATGATCGCATTTGTAATTAGTTTAACGACCAAAGATGAGGAAAAGTCGATTGAAATACAAGAATCTTCTATTCGTATTTTGGTTTTAGCTATTGTCCACTAAAATGAGTATGATTGTAACCCCAAGAAGATATGGTGTACAGAACTCATCACTGTGTTAACTTTTAACATGCCTGCTATATACGTTAACTACACCATGTATGGCGTTAAGGGCAAGTTTTAACCCCACGCAGTTACTAACGTGTGTTAAAGTTGTGTGCCATGAGTTAGCTAGCTTAACACCCATACCGCGGTGAATTAAGGTTTAACCCGATTTTTTAGTTGAGTTATGATAAAATGGGGTCTAAAATGTTAAGTTAAGACGTTTAATTTGGGTAGCATGATAGAGTATTTTTTCATAAGCTACGAAACGTTAAAGTTCGAGCGACGCCGACGCCAGATGCATTAAAACATTAACTTACAAGACCACACCTCGCGCTTCTAACAAGTGATGCACCTCGCAGTATTTTCTATAATGAATAATAACAGGTTAATGAAATATAATTTATAATGATTATGATTGGTGTGATTTTAGAAATTAATGTTTGAATTGTAGACAAGATGATTGTTAACTATCCTGTATATGATAGCAAGGATGTGGACCTTAAGATTTAAAGCACCCTACCAAAGAGGAAATGTTATAGTTTGCAGCATCAATTATTCTACTTTAATTAATTGTATGGCGACATAAATTAAATATTGTTCGTATCATCATATATACATTGACAATGGAATTTAACTGTTCGCCTGTCCCTTCATTTTTGCTAATACTATATGACTATGAAGATAAAATCTAACATGCATCTTAAATAGACTTCTTTTATTTGCAAATTCAGCCCACCAAACAAAACTTGATTATAAACGTGCGTAATTAAGACGCACATCACATCTGATGACGCACCACAATTTACGATTACGCTTTATACCGCATAATACCAGAATGTGATAAATTATGACGCATCCAAAAGCGACGCGCGAAAGATCACCCCATAAACGTAAAAACAACGAGCAGTCCTCGTCCCAACTTTGAGATCATAACTCATCGTATCCAATTCAACAAGAGCTATACCTAATTTCACTGAAGTTGCAAAGAGTAACACGTCGATCCGATAGAAAAAAGAACTGCTTTTGAAAAGACCTCCGGTGTAAATGCTAATTGGCCCACGGATAATAAACATCAATCAATTGGTTAGGACTTATCCAATGAACTCACCAAGAGCATGTCTCAACCGTTCGTAGGTTTACCTACATCATCATTCATAGGCAGTGCTTAACTATTACTCCACTATTCCTCCAACAATCCGGGCTGTGCTCTCAATCCTAGAGTAGTTGTAGGGTGTGTTTTTTTTCCATTAGCTAAAAGATTGAGTCCATAAACTCATTTAATTTTTTTTAAGTGAGACCCACTATTTCTCTTAATTGTTCTATATCCCCAAGTCAAAAAATATTAACCCTTTTCCACTAAGTGACTATATAAACGTAGGACACACATGGTCCCTTACTAACAAAAAAAAAAAAACTTAATTAATGATCCTTAAGTTTTGGTTCAATACGGGTTTGCAATCTTTGATTACTTACTGAACTACTTAAAACATACCACTTCATGATTAAAAAAACTTCAAATACAAAATGCTCACTAAATTCAGTGGCTGTATTTATTTTACTACTCCGTATGACCACATTAAGCAGCAAGTATCACTATTTTATTTGTTCATTGCGGATAAAAAAGTTAAAAACCAGTATTTTGGTCAATAATGCATTGAAGATGGTTGGGAACAAGTGTTTTGGTGAATGTGAATATCTTCCCCCAAAGACTTCTATTTATTGTCTTCACGTGTGTGTCTGTCTTACTCCACTAAGCTAACGGTAAAATCTGAAAGCTATTGGTATAATATGTTTACACTAAACAATTTTTACTACCAAGCATAAGATTTTTTTGCATGTTCAAGTATTTGGATTAAGAAGTACAAAAAGCAACTTTGAATTATGTTTCCATGTCGCATAACTAACTTTTCCATGTACTGTATATGTGACTACAATAAAGAATTATTTATCATCATCAAAATCATGATATTTTTTTTTTTTTTTTTTTTTTTTGTTTTTTGTTTTTTTGGTTATATACTTACCCCGTCTCATAATAATTGTCTACATTGTTATTTTGAGACTTTACATTTCAACCGATGAAGGTAAAATATAAACACTCGTATTCCAAAGTGAAGTTTGATAAAGTCTGAGTCTATGTAATATGTTGTTGAGCTTTAGATGTATGTTTTCTAGCTAGCTAAGGACCTGTTTTTAAAATCCTCTTTTAGCCCACATACGGTTCCCTCTTAATAAGTTTGTACAGCCCAAAGTCTAATCTAAAAACTTTCAATCACACACTCCCGATGTCCCTATGACTTTGAAACTAAGGGCTTGTTCCTCCGGGCCGTTCTCCTTTATAATTATACGGTCATGATCATATCAGGCTAGCATTTACATGAATGGCAATGTCACGCATATGGACTAGAGAGGAACCCTCCCTCGAATCATATACGACACAGTCATTTGAACGGCCTCCTTAGGCTACGTACGGTCCAAGTCCCTTAACCATAAAACATTGTCATGTAAATAACCTCTCATGCAAAGCATCCCCAAAGCAGGAACCGTTTGTCCGTCCACCTGAAAATCGTGTCACTTCACTTAAAAGTTTTAAAGGACGTAACTAATTGTTTATTGTTTGCCGTAACCGTTAGTATGTTTAATTATCTTCGTAGTTTAATACATTATCTTCAGTGTTTTAAGCGAAAAGGACAATATGTTTGTCGAGGTTCATAAGAATATGCCCATCTTCACATTATTGCTTGATTCCATCAAATGTTGACCGTCGAACACTCCAACTTCAGTTTGAATTATCGGAAACAGAAACACGTAGTTGACCATATTTTTATATATCAATAAACCATACTCCTTGTTTATAAAATGAGCTTTGCTATATGTGCCTAACTAAAAATGCCTAAGAATACCTAATGCATAAATAAATTATATAGTACGGTACATCATTTTCCTTATAAAATATATAATAATAGTCTTTACTTCTAAAACAAAAGTTCTAATTAAAGTCTGTAGAATGTTAGCTAAACATCTAATGTTTACAAGTTGCATTTCTAATAAAACAAAGTTAGAAAAAAAGATTAAGAATAACAATAAAACTAATGAACAACACATTATAATTCTTACAGAAATTGTGAAAGAGACGGTTTCAAAGTTTTAATTATATCAGGCTGGGCACACTCGCACCCGCGTCACTGCCCATTACATCGCCTTTCTTTCCAAATGACCAAACACGATCGAGAAGTTACATGATGATTTTTTTTTTTATTTATTTTTTATTTTTTTAATTTAAACATTTTAAACAACAAATTCAAATTTATTTAAATTAAAAACATTACAATACGAAATTCAAATAAATATTAAAAACATTGCGTAAGTTATTCAAATAACGTTAAAAACATTAAAACAAATCTTCATCGTCTTACTCATCGTCATCGTCACTATCGACTTCATTCTCTTCACTGACATGATTTCGACGATTTCTCCAAATGTGTTCGATCAAATCAGATTTCAAGTGTTGATGAGTTGATCGTCCATTAGCTCCCCGAGAACTACTAACGATTCTTCATGCGATCTTAAGGATCATGATCTTGGTGTCCTCATTTTCGAACCACGTATATATATCGTCAATGTCATGTCGAATGATCATATTATGTAATATGATACATGTATACATAATATCTTGATATCCTTTTATACAACCCTCGAAATATGAACTTTAAGATTTTCCACTTCTTCTTCAACACACCAAAGCCCGCTCCACATCTTTCCTCGCCGCTTCAGGCTTCCTCTCAGTACAATATTATTTTTTCATCACCGTGGAGGATTTGAAATGGACTTCATAAGAACGGACCATCGCGATATATCCCGTCAAGAAGATAATATCCCTTTTATAAGCCACATCGTTAGCCTCGAATTCAAGGTCCGTGCTCTCCCATATTTGATATCATTGAAATCAGGAACGACGAAACGCTTACGCCGCTATTCATTCCGGAGACACCAAAGCACGCATGCTAAATCCATAAATCTTGAGAAGCGACCGCCCAATAAAATGAATGGATGCGCCCGTGATCACCCCTAGCATATTGAGCTCTCGCGACTATTCGGGCAATTCTCCTACTCCCACCTTGACAATCAATGCTTCCCATCATCCCTGAAAGCTATGCTTATGCTCGCGATGAGCATATAATCTTTCAAGGTCGAATACGCGGGCTTTCGCAACTACTCAAAGACCATATAACTCCATGATAACCTTGCAAAACTTACGAGACAATCACGGATGTTGTTGCGGCCATTGCCGATTCTCGCCAAGAGAATCGTGAACGGCGCAGATCCCAATCGACGAATGGCGCATAGACACTCGACCAATGGGCTAATACCGTATGCCCCTAGCATCAAGAGTTTGTTGAAAATAAGGAAAATGATCGGTTACCTCTCCGAACAATTTCTCGAATAGTTCTCGCTCATTCGAATCGCGACGATTTAATGTTCTTCGCCAAATCATGGTTTTCGTAGAAGTATGCCGCCACTAAACGATTATGAGCACCCTCATGATCCCTACATATGTACTTTCGTCGAACTTTGTCGTGATGCTTTGTAAGCCTTCCAAGAAAATCCGCAAACTCCACAAACTCACTAAAACTTCCTCATCGCCGTAAGACGAAAAAGAACCAAATAAAAGCTCGAACGACATATTAAAGAATGTGTTTGAAGATATTGAGATAGAATTGTTGATTGAAATTGTGTGTTTTAGAAATGTGTTTGAGTTAGTATTTATAGGAAAAATTAAAGTGGTTTTTTTTTTTTTTTTTTTTACATGGCAACGGTCAAATTAGAAAGTGGGAGAATATGGGAGCATTGAATATCGGTTGTAATTTCAACCGATACCCAAAAAAACATGCCTCGACCGATATGATGACCAGGATACCACACTCGAGATGACCGATGTTGATATCGGTCGTCAAAGGCTTTTTGGGGTGACCGACCGATTTAAAACAACGAGTGTGCCCAGCCTCATATCTGTTACAGATATATATGACATCTGATCTTACAAACAGTTCTAACAGAATCACAATACATGTTCAATCCCAATATTCAGTTCATCAATACCTAACCATTACTCATTTACTACTAATATATAAAGCTATATGTGTTAGCTGAGCTTTAAAAATCTATCCAAACAAAACAAATTGCATTTTTTTTTATCAGATTATTAGCTTAACTACTAACGGTCTTTGAACTTTCCAGTATCTAAGATGTACTTAAGGTGCCTCATTTAAGTGGTAGAGGCTAGGTTATAAACAAATGTGTGTTTTGGTTTGCATCCAGTAAATATCATTAAAGAAATATAACTACAAAGATTACGGTGAAGCATAAAACTGAACCATATGTTTAGAGGACAAAAACAAAAGAAGCTATAGTGGCATGGCCAAATCAGCCTCAAGAGACTAAAGACTCACATCTACAAACCATGCTATGGTGGGTAATCTTAACTACTGTATATGGAATATTTCTTTTGTAAAATGGGGAAGGTCTTTTACGTATAGTAGGTATTGAGGGTGAGGAAAGTCACTCATTTGGTTTTCCACGTTCGGTAAAGACCATAAGGTTTGACTGGAGTCACGAGTTGGGATAACGCTCACAAGATGACCAGGTGTGTGTGTAGTCGCGTGTGAATTGTGAGAATTCACTTGACTTAGTTTTGGTCTATTTTAAGGAGTAAGAACGAAAAAAAGTCATCTACTTGCTATTTATTTTCGTGGGTAGAAAAAAATTACACATGGGATTATCTTTCAATTCATCCTCTTTAGTATTTTGTAAAAATTTGGACATTTTTGCCCTCTTAGCTAATAGAATTTTTTTTCTCGAAGGGCAAAATGTCAAATAATACCCTAAAGAGGATGAATTTGAAAGTATAGACCCACAAAAACAAAAAATTTGTTCATTACCTACAAGAGAAAATGGTGGCAAGTATGATACTTTTTTTTACAATTAGCCCTTTTATAAGGAAATGGGAAAGGAATGTGTTTAGGGTTTCGAGCCACCTTTGGAGGCTATCATGTTAGCAGATATTATTTAGTGTCAAGTATTGTTGTATTAAGATAAGCCCATTTTGTGTATGTTAGTGCAAATATTACGATATTTAATCTATACAGTCTCGTTTGTTTTGATTGATGACAAACATGTAACTTGTAATACATAACGAAATGTACAAGTTACTTGTAATTACATTTGTCTCAACATACATTCAACACCTCTCGATGTCTCAAGTCCTCAGATATGTTAAACACGGTGTTCGTATATGTTTGTTATGTGGCATTATGATCAAACCCATTAACAAATCATTTAGAATGTTTAAATTACGCTTAGAGTCACTAAGTATTTTAATAGGTTAACCATTCTATTTCGAACCTCATTTTACATTTTGCATTCACAAGTATTTCAAAAGGTAACTAGACATTTTATCAACTAGTTACATAATACATTTTACAAGTTTACTTTGATAAACCTTTAATCTAAAATGGAAATACATGTTACATCATGTCATGCATCATCTTTGAATCCTTGGAAGATCACTTGAATATTTTGGTTAGATTGACACTCAATATATCAAATGTGATCTTAGTAAGATTTGGTAATATCTTGGAAAGATTTGAAGAAAGATTTTTAGATTTTATGTCGTGCACCCACGGCACCAAATTGTATAAAGGACGGAACCCTTTTAAGGGTCCGTGGTCCGGACGCCTCACCACTTTTTGCTATAAATAGGCCCATTGTTTTCCCATTTCTTCACCACTTCAAAGCACATCTTCTCCACCTTCTTGCATACATTTAGATCAATCATTAACAATGTAGTAACACACATTAAACACCCTAATGATCATGATCATAATGCTTCTAACATTCATCTTTGTTGTAAGCATACTCTTTGATCAACCAAGGAAATCTTGGAGATCTAGCCATCCCCACTCACCACAAGTTGAAGATCTATCACAAGAAGTTTAGGGAACTTGTGATCTTCATCATGAAGGCTTCCTATCAATGGAAGTTCATTTAGAAGTAGTTATTCATATCCATTAGACATTTGTGTCATGGATCATTAGTGTAAACATCATTGCATCATAACAACACTTTCACCAAACTAGATTAGATGGTTTATGTGTTTGTGCCATAAAACACAAGGTTTATTATGTTGGGCCATAAAACATATTGGGAGTGGTTTTACCCTTGTAAAAGAACTCGACATCTAGCTTAGTGTCGGAAATATTGTATAGGCGACGTTAGGTTGGTTCTACTCGAACTAGAACCCGTATTTAGCTTTGTACCGAAAAAGTGTGCGACGATTGTAAGGTTTTCTCCACGAGAAGGGAGCTTGTTGATTTAGTGAAGTAACTCGAGTTGGGTACTCGGGAGTGGAGTAGGCGGAAAGGAGATCCGTGACCGAACCACTATAAATCCTCGTGTTCGGTTTGCACTTTCCTTTCTTTATCTCTTTACTTTTATACTTGCACTATACTATTGTTTGTGATGTGGTTTGATGTTCATGATTGTGTGACAACTTTGTTTACCATGCTTTATATTAGTCACAAACAATAATTGGTACTTTCATATTATAACAAGCTTCATAAGCGATTTGATACTAAAGATCTAAAGTTTTTAAACCAGAACGATTCACCCCCCACGCTTCCACAATTGGTACCAGAGCTACGTAGCTCGTATTTTCAAAACAAATGGTTTTTAAAATAGAGTACGATCCATGTATCAAATTACCATTGAAGCGAAAAATAATATGAAAAATGCTTTGCTTGTTATACTTAGAAATTTTGTTGTTAAATGTAACTTTGTATACAAGCTTGAAGGTTTTCTTGAAAAGTAAAATAAAAAAGTTTGTTGAAAGAACTAGTAAGTATTGTATTGTGTGCTCATAGAAAATTTATGAAGAAATATGATTTTAAAAAAGTGTTTGGGATAACTATAAATCTAGTTGAAAAATCACCTCCGTAAATGTTTAAGATAAGTTACATAAGTAGATATATTGTTAAATATGTGTATTATATGTTTACTATGAAATCTAGTAAGTCGCACACGCTTTCTCTATGTCAAATACTAGTTTTGGTGAATCGTCTCGAGGACCACGGCACCAAATCTTATAAAGGGCGGATCCTTTATTTGGTTCCGTGGAATCCGTATGTACAAGATGCAGCTTTTTGGGCAACTTCAAAAATCATAACTAATTAACCGTAAGTCCGTATTTGTAGTCGAGCCACCTATCATTTTAAAGGGAATTGAGTCTACTTTCATTTAAAAATACTCTCATGGCCTGAGTCTAATTTTAAATAAGTGAAATATACCAAATACTACAGTATGTCTAAAATATTGAGTTTCGCTTTAACATAAAACTCAAAATTTTGAATCAAGCAATTTAAGTTGGTATTCTTAGAACTTTGATACAACTTCCTTTGAAACTAAATAATTTGGTAATATGTTTAAAGGAAACTAATCAAGCTTGGTATACATCGTCATATTTAAACGAAAATGACGAAAAGTGTCTTTCTTGTTATGATATGCTAAATGACCACTTGTTTATGTTGTTTGCATATATGTTGCTTGCTTATTTTCAAATTGTTGTTTACACTTGTTTGTTTGCATAATATAAGTGTCAATCTTGCCATGTTATTTATTCACTTGTTTGACGATTTCTTGTTTATGCACAATAGGTTATTTGCTAGATTTTGTGCACTAAGTTGGAAAATTATTTTACCATCGCCAGAATTAGATCACTTCGTTGCATAGGTTACTAACATCCCGCATAACTTATGAAATGTCATAACTCACTTAGCAATGAGTACTAAGTAAATTAGTCAAGTACTTTGAAAAATGAAGGTGTTAAGAGAGTGTTTGGTACAAGGACAAAACAATGTTGTATGATGTAATTTATTTGTTTTACTTTGTAGGATGATAATATGACTTAAAACAATGTTGTATGCTAACCGGTTTATGCAGTGGATAGCACAAGTGTGTTATCAATTTTACCCATTTTCACTTTTATGTGAAAATCGTTAGTATTTGGTCAAAGTCTATGCTCCACTATATTTGTATATGTGGTATCGACTTTTCCTAACTAGAAGTAATTAATGTCACATGTTTTAAGCAAAATTTCGTGTTTCGAAACTCCCCGACACCTAAAAATGGGTCCGTGAACTTTTCGATGTCCACGGATCGACGGCACCAAAATGTTGGTACCGTCATTATTTATTTTGGTACCGCCATACCATGCAGCGGACCAGCGGCACCAATTTAAGGGTTCCTACTGTAAAGAAATGGTGCCGTGAATCCTACGGTAAGTTATTGAATTTTACTAAATCCGTAATCTAATTTACCAAACTTCGCTTTCTAGGATAGTTGTTAATGCATATCTTTCATACCTCACTCAACACATCCTCAATGGATTAACTTAGGATGTTTGACATGATTTTAGACACTTCCATCTCATTAGAAACTACCATCTTTGTATGGATTAACATCAAATCCATGAATACTTAGTTCCATAAATCAACACATTCAAGATGATCATTTTCACACCTTCATCATACTTTTCCTCAAGCTTAGCATTTCTTAAAGTAAAATCAAAATGACTAAATCCTTAACCTCAAATAAGCCACTTAAGAAACCACTAGGATTAGCATTCGATCTTGTTGCTTCATAAACTTGAGCTCTTCATCCTCGGACTCATTACCCTCAACATCTCATCACCCATTCAAGATGTGAACTTTCTAAACTTGAGTACTCCAACTCCACCACCAAAATCACCCACCATCATCCAAAACAACTTCACTACCAAAGTCTCCAAAGCTTGTTCTATCAAACTTTGTGCAACACCACCAACATCTCCTCACCCGTTTATGGATGACTCGGATGACTTACCGAGACTAATAAACCTGGACTCATTATTTGCAAAGATATCATACAAAGTCTAACATATGACTATAGATATTGTTTTGTATCTACATGTATTGCCTCACCGGTTAACATGAAAATAATGTGTCATCCTTCAAGACAATAAGTATTTACATCGAGTCATAACTCACATATGTTAAATACATATTATCAAGTCTTGTTATCCTTGAGTTCAATCTAAGCTTTATAACCTCAACAAATTAGGATTGACAACTTAAGTATTTCATCCGAAATATTCAAGTATATGCGACTTACGATTGTAGTCATTAAAAGTCATATCCGAAAATCAACACCCAAGTATTTTAACAACACATGTTGAAACACTTATCCAAAACAAACAACCCACGTGCCACTTATCCTCTTTGACACCTACTATCCTCTTCCATCTTTTGGCACTATTAACCGTATTGCTCATGAACTTCCAAGAGTATACTTTAAATCAAACGCGCCTTTCAAGGTGAACCTATACCTCAGCCCCTAAGCTTCATAGACATAACTAAAACTTCAAGCACTTCACCCGCTAGTTGTAGTAACCAATGAACCATAAGAATTAGTATCCGTACTTTTTGTGTTCAACATCGGTGGACAAATAATCAACCTAAGTACTCCCATAGCACAACAAACCCCTACATCACCACATCCTTATTTAGACACACTAGAAGACCTACCACCTAGATCAACCAATCCACCATCTTTGCCATCATTTGAATTCGTTGAGTGTATTGCTCAAAAAGCCCTTGTGTCCAACACTTGTATCGAATCAAATGCACGCTTGAACAAACTCAACCATCCTTTCCCACATATAAGGACTTAGATAATTCATTATGGCTAGAACCTCAACTATCAAATAAGCATGGTGCTCTTGGTAATTGTTGTCAATTTCCACTAGGTATAAGTAGTACTACCTTCACAAATAATCAAAGTATTAGTAATACTTTGTCGTTAAACTTCGCATAAATTTCGTTAAACTTCAAATCAACATTTTAACAACATATGTTAAAATGCAATCTCAAAGCCAACATCATACACCCCAAGCAACAATGACTCTTGAGGAGTATACATAAGAAACTCGAGTGAATTCCTCTTGTCATCATCTAGTGAATATAATCTTGAGACCAAGTTTATTTAGATGGGACTATCCGATTCAAACACTTTGGCTTCATATCTTCATTTAGGAAAACATGATGTTTCAAGAACATTATGACTAAGATTCATGCGTTAAGCTTTCATTTTGTTAAAAGGATATTGTATATCCTATGCATCACTCTTGCGACATAAATAGTTGTGTTACAAGAGATTTCATTACACCTCATTAGCTAAATGATCTTGAAACAAACATCTACAAGTTCTGTGAACTAGCATATTCAATTCATCTTGTCATACTTGTTTTCATAAGCATGATAACTTTATCCCATGGGATAATCTCATTTGTTGAAAGATACTATTTGTATCTATTTCCTTTCAAGCGTACATCATAACCTAACCTTGCTCAAACCGAGTGCACATCCAAGGTTAAAACTACACAATTTTAGAGCATACACAAGATCTATTGAAGTTGGTAACCTCACTTAGATTCTTGTTAAATAATGTTCCAAAGAGCTTTCTTGAGAACGCTCTTAGTTTAACATATTCTATTCTCTAGTCTTAGATGATCAATTCACATTTAAAGTACAAGATGTCATCCATTAGATCATACAATTAGTCAGTAATTTGAACAACTTTCGATTCTAAACACAAGATTAAAACACATTGTTTATCAAACACACCATTGTTAAAATTCATGTGTATAACATGACATCTTCATCTCCTTAGTTATATTGCATATTAGTTGTGTCACATTGCCAAGTATTGGTAAACTATCATCTTTATACACTTTAATAGGCAAAAGTAGAGTTCCCATCTTTCTAACATGAGAATGATTACTGAGAATCTATTGCACTAGAAACTCAATTTGACCTAACGTTGAATTGCTTCCTCGAGAGAAGTTGGGTATGTGGAATCACCCGTAAAATGGTCATGTTTAGCCTTAATTGAGCACCGCTAGTAATAGTCTCATATTCATTCTCCAACTTGAAAAATCTGCTTTCCTATACTTGCCTAAAGTAAGTGTTAAAACATTGATAGTTTTCCTCGCTTTAGGAATACTAATCAAACAAGTAGTATATATGATTTTTCTTTAAAACCAATTGCATTGCACTTACATGTGTTGATTACATGTTCTTGTTTGATACGATAAGTTGATTTGACATTATCTTAGTGTTTGATAACTAGTCAAATGTGTAAACCTTAGTAAAACCACTTGCATTGCACTTACATGTGTTGATTACATGTTCTTGTTTAATACGATAAGTTGATTTGACATTATCTTAGTGTTTGATAACAAGTCAAATGTGTAAACCTTAGTACGGTTTTATCTTTATAATGCTTGTATTGTTGTTTCATGCTACTAAACGTTTAAACCTAAACTTTATTTGCATGATACTTACTTTTGAATTATTTTTAACATGATTAACATGTTACTTATGAACTCATAATATGCTATTTTGATACGTGATAATTTTGATATGATATATTTGTGTTTGAAAGCTATTAGTTGGCATTCATTACATCTATGTGTAGTACGATCCAAATGATACATGCTCCAAATTGTTATGTCTTGAACATGGCTTGCATGAATCTTTCATCTTGTTTCTTTTGCTTCTTGTCACACTATTTGTTTGCTACGTATGCACATATAATCTGTCAAAGTGCTTTTGGTATGACTAACTTTTAGAAGCCTTTTTATCTTACAAATTAATCACATAGATTATTGTATATCCAAGTATGCTTAAGTGTCTAAGTTCAATGACAAAACAATCTCATAATGAAATGTCTTGAATAAAGTCGTATTCTTGCATATTATGATTGTTTTGATGCTATCTTGTGTGGTGATTTCTTGTCTACTAAGTGCAATGTGTTGTTTTTACTTATATCATATGTTATCATTTGATTTATATCATGTTAACATATTTTGTCACTAACAAATTTGTTTTGTAGGTTGATAACAAATTATTTGTTATCTCACTTGGTTCTAACTTTTATATGCTCATTTTGCATAATCCTTTTATTGGTACGTAGATTAGTAATATGCTTTATGGGACCCCTACACTTGCATATAGTTTAAAAGCATATAGAATTAAGTTCTAGAGGGTTGGCTTTGCATTTTGTCTTTCAACCGACCTCTTTCCAAATCTCATTTTGCTTCCGCTTTCCAAAAATCATCTCCATCATTATTTAGTTATAACAATACTCTAATCATCTTCACTTCCTATTAGAAATCCACATGCCTCATTATACGATCATCTCAGATTAATCGAGAAGAGGTACGTGACTTTAAGGATGAAGTTCATTGTATGCTAACCATCATCTAGTAAAACATCACTAAGCTCACCTCTTTCGTTAATACCAAATAACCTCCTAAACACTTTGTTGTCATTCCTTATTTGATACATTACACATTATGTTGGATGTCCACCAATTAAGGGAGAGAAATTCATTCACATAATTGTCTTCATCAAATTTTATGTCTCTTAGACTCTACAATACCAACACATAGGTAAACACCACTTAGCTAAAGCCGGTTCATGAAACCACAACTAGTTCAACCTTTTCACACCAATATCTCATCAAGTGAAAACGCATCATGTGTTTTACAAACGTCTTCATCTCCACATATAGGATTTTCCTTAAACTAGCACCTTACAACTTCACTATCTAGAACACCATCATAGGATCTTATCCTTTTCTCGCTTATCATGCATGTCCTTGTCAAGTCAAACGATATATTAATCAAAACACCATTTCCAACACGCTGGTCCATCCAACTCTCACTTATATGATGTCATTCTCATCCTCATATAGGTACTCATTATTATTATTAGTATTTTCCATATTGTCTTCACTTCTTTTCAAAGTGATAATCATCCATGTCGGTCAAAACCATGCTAATACTACCTTTCCCATTGTCACCTAGAATAGGTCATTTTATAATTCGTGTCAATCGATGAACGAATTTATCTTCATGTTATCACTTTTAGATAGAACACATTATTGATTACTCTTGGGTTAAAGCTTATGAGAACTTGCTCAAAACAATAGGTTGTTGGCATCAATAAATCATTCAAATCATAACCCTTATGCATCATTGAAATGCAATGTCCATTCATATTTTTTTTCTTAGCTTTGGTCACTTGACATGACGAAAGGATTGCATGAGTCCATATTTTTATATTTGCTATACATATGAGTTTCTAACCCTTAATAGCTTCCTACCTAATCACCACCACCTTCCATCACCACTTTCACTAAATCATCACCATCATGGATTAGTGAAAACTTACTTTTGTAAATCTCGAGTCATCTACCATCACCACATGATTCCTACAAGTAAACCGACACCAACACTAGCACCACTAGTGGCACACCCAGTGGGAAACTTCATATCTTCTTTCTAGGAACTATTTTGTAGTTTTTTATCACATTATATTCTCACTTTTCTTATGATTGTAATTAGGAGACTACACTTCATGAGATCTTTGATTATATCATTTGTCACATATATACATCTTATTTTTCTTTGTGAAAAGATGAAATATATTGCACTAATGTTTTTCATTGTAGGTTCATCATCATATACACTTGATTGTATATAATTTACTCATCTAAAGATGAAGTTTGATCAATTATTTTTCTTATTTTAGGTGCTTCTTGACACCATAGAACAAGGAGGAATGTCCTTTAAGCACTCATATTGCATCGCCTATACACTTGGTTGTATATGACATATTTGTCTAAAGACAAAGCTTCTATTATACTAATATTTATTTTGAAGGTTCATCTTGACGCCCTAGAGCAAGGGAGCTCCGTCAAGAATTTATCGAGTGCATCTTATATACACTTTATTGTATATCACTTACTCGTCCAATGACGAATATAGTTTTGCACTAATATTTGTTTTGTAGGTTTTAATTATACCGACGCCTCAAACAAGGGGAGCGATCATTCATGGGGAGCATGCACGCATTTAGCATCATTCTCACTTTTCAACAAGCATTTGTGCTCGATAAAAGTGGAGAAAATAGGCTAATATTGCTATGCATTTTCTTTTCATATATTCCTCATAATTTTGTTGCATAAAACTAACCTTGATGTAGGTTAAGCCTCTTAATTTGATCCATGGATCCGCTACCTAACAAGGAACGGATTGAAGTAGACGATTTAACTTCACTAGGGATGATGCAAGCTCGCCTTTTGGGGAGAAATGAAGAGAAACTCCAGGACACGCCCTTTTGTTTCGACAAAGGGGAGAAGAGTGTAAACGGAGAAGGTAATGTAAAGGTAGTAAGGATACAAGTAACCTTTACATTTTACTTTCTATTACGTTACATATATTTGTCATCATCAAAAGGGGAGATTGTTAGTGCAAATATTACGATATTTAATCTATACAGCCTCGTTTGTTTTGATTGATGACAAACATGTAACTTGTAATACATAACGAAATGTACAAGTTACTTGTAATTACATTTGTCTCAACATACATTCAACACCTCTCGATGTCTCAAGTCCTCGTATGTTACAACACGAGTGTCGTACATGTTTGTTATGTGGCATTATGATCAAACCCATTAACAAATCATTTAGAATGTTTAAATTACGCTTAGAGTCACTAAGTATTTTAATAGGTTAACCATTCTATTTCGAACCTCATTTTACATTTTGCATTCACAAGTATTTCAAAAGGTAACTAGACATTTTATCAACTAGTTACATAATACATTTTACAAGTTTACTTTGATAAACCTTTAATCTAAAATGGAAATACATGTTACATCATGTCATGCATCATCTTTGAAATCCTTGGAAGATCACTTGAATATTTTGGTTAGATTGACACTCAATATATCAAATGTGATCTTAGTAAGATTTGGTAATATCTTGGAAAGATTTGAAGAAAGATTTTTAGATTTTATGTCGGCACCCACGGCACCAAATTGTATAAAGGACGGAACCCTTTTAAAGGTCCGTGGTCCGTGGACGCCTCCGTCCACTTTTGGCTATAAATAAGCCCATTGTTTTCCCATTTCTTCACCACTTCAAAGCACATCTTCTCCACCTTCTTGCATACATTTAGATCAATCATTAACAATGTAGTAACACACATTAAACACCCTAATGATCATGATCATAATGCTTCTAACATTCATCTTTGTTGTAAGCATACTCTTTGATCAACCAAGGAAATCTTGGAGATCTAGCCATCCCCACTCACCACAAGTTGAAGATCTATCACAAGAAGTTTAGGGAACTTGTGATATTCATCATGAAGGCTTCCTATCAATGGAAGTTCATTTAGAAGTAGTTATTCATATCCATTAGACATTTGTGTCATGGATCATTAGTGTAAACATCATTGCATCATAACAACACTTTCACCAAACTAGATTAGATGGTTTATGTGTTTGTGCCATAAACACACAAGGTTTATTATGTTGGGCCATAAAACATATTGGGAGTGGTTGTACCTTGTAAAAGAACTTCGACATCTAGCTTAGTGTCGGAAATATTGTATAAGCGACGTTAGGTTGGTTCTACCTCGAACTAGAACCCGATATTTAGCTTTGTACCGAAAAAGTGTAGCGGCGATTGTAAGGTTTTCTCCACGAGAAGGGAGCTTGTTGATTTAGTGAAGTAACTCTCGAGTTGGGTACTCGGGGAGTGGAGTAGGCGGAAAGGAGATCCGTGACCGAACCACTATAAATCCTCGTGTTCGGTTTGCACTTTCCTTTCTTTATCTCTTTACTTTTATACTTGCACTATACTATTGTTTGTGATGTGGTTTGATGTTCATGATTGTGTGACAACTTTGTTTACCATGCTTTATATTAGTCACAAACAATAATTGGTACTTTCATATTATAACAAGCTTCATGTTTATTTGATACTAAAGATCTAAAGTTTTTAAACGGTAACGTATTCACCCCCCCCTCTACGTTTCCACAGTGTATATCTATTAATATTGTACACGATCCTTATTGTGAGTTATGCATAATATACAAGTTAACATGGTATCAAGCCAATAACCAAAGTTGTAAAAATCGTTAGACGCTAGTGAAGCGGTTGGGTAGGGCTTAGCGATTAATCGGTTAAGCGGGGATAAAACGGGAATTAATCGGATTGAAATTTTTATGCACAAATTTGTAATTTTAGATAATATATTATACTATATGTATGAGATAAGCATAGTGCATCAAAGTTTAAATATTTTAAGTGTTCAAATATAAACATAATACATAATTCTTCAAAGTTCAAAGTCAAACATAGTTATTACTCGGTTTGTTGACCATTTTTAAGTGATCTTTGACCGATGTTTTCCGATTAATCGGTTCATTGACTGATTTTAAGCGTTTTTGTCCGATTTTTAAACGATTTTGTTGACCGATTTTTAAGTGATTTTGTCTGATTAATCCGATTAGACCGATTTTGTCCGATTAATTGGTTTGTTGACCGATTTTTAAGCGATATTTGACCAAACCGATAAAATAGGCCGATTATGATAAATCAAGGCGCTTAGTGAGCGATCAGCGATTATGCGGGGATTAATCGGCCTCCTGAGCCGATTTTTACAACATAGCCAGTAACCCTAAATCTCCAAAATTTTCGACCCTATATTTTCCTTCTTCTCCCTACCGTGCCTTCCAACCCTTAATCACCTTCATTTTCCCTTCTCCAAAACATCACATAATCACCATGGTTAATACTACACCACCACCTCCGGTTACCACTCTCTCTCTTTATCCGAAAAGATGATAGCATGTCGATCCATTACGAGTCTCGTCCCTATCAAGCTCGATCTCTCCAAATCAAACTATTCATCGTGGTGATTCTTCTTCAAGACCCACTATGAAGATTTGGAAATACTCGATCACATTCAACAAAAGGAAGCCTCCACAAGTGTCGATGCCACTCCTCCACCCACAACCGAATGGTTAAAGGCAGACTTTTATTCTCAAATCCTGAATTTTCCTAACGGCCTCTAAGGTACTAGTAATCACATCGCAACACCCTCGACTCCAACTGTGTTGTTGGCCGAGTCTAGTAACCGTGAGTCTCTCGACACTCGAAACCGTGACTCATGTGGACCTTCTTCTCCTATTTTATGTCGACATTTTGCTCACACAAGGATATGTAAATGAGTGGCTGGTTGTAGGTTTGTGTATGATTCCATGCAAAAGAATAATATAGTGATTCAACATAACTCACTTTGGTCTTCTAATTCATCTAGGCAAAGTGATACGTCAACAAGTTTACAAGGAATGGGTCAATCCCAACTTTTGCAATTAGTGGAGACCTAGCAGAGACTTTTAGCTCAATATTCACAACAACCTCATCTTCAGGCTTCTAGGCCTACTACCACACCACACCGAATTCACCAAGAACACCTTTACCGGCCCAACAGGCACCAAGAAACGATCCTCCATAGCGTTTAATACATTGACTCTTCAAGATTTTGGTCAAGCCAGGTGGAACATGGACACATGTGCATCCTAGTACTATTTATAATAAAAGTATTTATCCTTCTGTCTTTGTTGGAAATGGTAATTCCATACCCGTCACCAACATGAGTCATAACATGTTGCCCGACCCTCACAGTCCCCTTCACCTTCATAATGTTTTTTTTACACTTTATAGTGTAAAAAAATTTAATTTTTGTTCGTCAATTTATCTGTGATAACATAGCTTCTATAGATTTTGATGAGTTTGGTTTTTCTGTGAATGACCATTTGACTCGACAAATTCTGCTCCGATGTGATAGCATCGGAGACATGTATCCTGTGACCAAGCCCACCTCTTACCCACAAGCTTTTCTTGCTAGTCATCACACGTGGCACTAACGTCTTGGACGATCCGGAAAATGAAGTGCTTCGTTTGTTGCTTTCAAATAATTATAGTTTGTGTAATAAAGTGAAGTCCCTCATTCTTTGTCATGCTTGTTAGCTTGGCGAACATGTGCGCTTTCCATTTTCTATTTACGATACAATTGTTAATTTTGCTTTTGATCTTGTACATTCGGTTGTGGACTTCTACTTAGAGCCAAAGTCGATAAGTAATATGTTATTTTTTGGACCTTTTCACGTTACTTGTAAGCATATCCATTGCGTAATGAATATGATACTTTCTTAAATTTGTTAGATTTCGTTCTTTTGTTAAAACTCAATTTAATGCGGAAATAAAATCTTTTCAATGTGACCATGGTGGTGAGTTTGATAACACCATTTTTCACCAATTGTTCACCAAACACGATATTCACACACGTTTCTTGTGTCCCCGCACATCTCAATAAAATGGTAAATCCGAACACATGATTCGTACTATCAACAATCTTATCTGTACTGTGGAAAACTAAAAGAGGGGGGGGGGGGCTGAATAGTTTTACCGATTAAAACTTGGTTTTAAACTATTTAGATCAACTTATGTCAATCTATTTAAACATGTGTGTTGGATGTTGATAGATAAGAATATAAATAAATAAAACAAAGATACAGAGTAAGAAGCACAAAACCACAACGCGAGTATTTATAGTGGTTCGGCTACAAGGACACCTTCCTTGCCCTACTCCACTCCCCGAGTCACCTACTCGAGAGTTCGTAATCACTAAACAACACAAACTCCTTGTTGCGGAGAAGCCTTCACACCGTCGCCTACTCTTTATCTGGTACAAGGCTAGACACCGGGTTCTTCCACGAGGTAGAACCAAACCTATCACAACGTCGCCTACTCTTTATCCGGTACAAGGCTAGATACCGAGTTCCATTACAAAAGAGGAACTACTACCCAACACGACACAACACCTATCCCAAAGGAGATCCACTCCTTATGACAACATCAACAAGGATATCAATATCCTTTGACCCAATACTAATCTATCTTGTACATCGACACACCATATCGAATCTACACCCTAGGTACCTTTCACTAATGCCTTTGACTTGACTTCTAGGCACCCTTCACTAATGCCTTCAACATGGACTTTCGGCACCCTTCAATAATGCCTTTGATACGGATCTTTGGCACTTTTCAATAATGCCTTCGATATGACTCTTCGACACCTTTCACTAATGTATTCCTTTTGACCCTTTAGACATCTTTCACCTATGTCTTCGACACAACACTTCTAATGAGAAAGAAAAGAACTATCAACAAGATACCATCAGGAGTCTTGATGATGAGGAAGCTTGGCAACCCATGGACTTGAGCTTGCTCGACTTCAAGATGTGGTGATCTCGCCTTTAAGAGGAACCTAGAGAATCACACAAACATAAAACTACATAGAAAGATCTCTTGGATATGAAGTTAGAGAGTTTACAATACTAAGAGAGAATGTGTGTGAAAAGGGTGAGTTACAATGAAGAAATGGCGCACTATTTATAGACAAAAATATGCTACTGTTCCACGGATCCCTTGCTTGAGGGATCCGTCTAGTGTATTACTAGGGATCCATAGCACGCTCCCCCTAGATGGGTTGTGGGTCATGGATCATGGATCATGGGTTGTAGGTTTTGATCCATGGGTATCCAAATAGATACAATGTATCTAGAAGATGTAATGCATCTAGTCAATGGGTCATGGGTTAGCTCCATGGGTCATGGATAATACCCATTATGACTTATGCATGATGTCATGCAATGGGTCATGGGTTATGGATCATGCTCCATGGATATGGGTCATGGACTTTGGGTTTTACCCAACTACATTCAATGTATTAAGTCAATGGGTCAAATACTTAAACTTCTACCCATTATAATACATACTAAGTATGTATATATCTACCAATTATGTAAACACTAGTTGCTGTACATATGCATTACTAAGTCATGAAAGCACTATTACTTGTTTAGTGTTTTATATGAAAACGTAAGTGTGTTAGTAAACTATTGGCTCAAACCATTTACGTATTTAATTTTATTTGTTTTGTTAAAATGATTTTACGTTTGTTATCGACAAAACATTAGAAGATCGTAATATATAAATAAACGTTTTTACGGCTTATTTGTATTAACAATCTCCCCCTTTTTGTTGATGACAAAACATAATATTATTTTAAGGAAAAAAAAACTAAAATTCGTAAAAGTTTGAATTGGTGTTTTTACTCTCTTCTCCTTTTGTCGAAACAAAAGAGTCGAAAAAGAAACTAACACATTGTTTTAAGAAAACATATGAAAAATAGGAAAATAGAGAGTAAGGGAAGAGAAGGATTCTCGTCTTAGCTCCCCTTGACGAGTCCATCCCTTTTGAGGCGTCAAGTAAGTTGGAATACTAAGCGAGTGTATTTCAATTATGTTTGCAAAATGGTTTCGTCCCTTTTGTGAACATGCTCCCCTGACAGTGCTCATTTGTGAGGAGGACGTCAAGTAATGTAAGCTAATTAGAAAGTATTTCAAATGATTTTTCAATTTTTGCTTTGACAAGAAACTCCTCATAGCTAAGGGTGTGAAAGTCTTCATGTGTATATTAAAAATCTACAAAACAAGGGTTAGAAAACAAGTATATAATGCATAATTTCCTGCAAATAAGACACACGTTAGTAATAAATTTGTCTTTTGTTGCACGGATCCCACGGTTTTCTCTTTGGAGGGATCCGTCTAAGCTAAATAGATATATGATTCCTAAACTATCTAAGTTAAGCTTAAAACTAGGACACCACTTGAATCCTTAAGCTCAAGGTTGTTTAGGTTTGTTGACCTCGTTGAAACGTTCGAGGAGGTGATAAAACATGAAACGTTGATCTTCACGTAATTCATGTATCAAGCTTTCAACATGTTGACAATGATAAAATCTTTGTCATGGCTCGGAAATGGTTGTGGTAGAAATGGAATGGCTTGAGATGGAAGATTTGGTTGAGGTTCCACAAAAGAAGGAGGGATTTGTGGAGGTATATTTGGAGGTGATTCAACCAAAGGTGGTGGTGGTGGAATATGTGTCGAAGATGGTGGTAGAGAGGTATCTACTTCCATGTAATCGGGTGGTTGACTTTGATGATTCCTCATAATCCAAAAGGGACTATTTGAGGGTGATGGTGAAAAGGATGCCGGTGCTAGTGTCGATTCAACACCTTGATTTTGTTGTGTTATCCTCTCTATAGAGGAGAATGTTGGTAATGGTGGAGGATGAGAGGGTCTAGAAGGCAATTCCTCTAAGTTGTAGAGGTGTGGAGATGAATGGGGAGTGGTAAATGATATGGCTCTAGGCACTAATGGTGATGGTTTAGTGGAAATATGAGTGTTTGGTATTCGTAGTTGATAAGGATTTAAAAGGTACACTTTTGAGGGTCATTTAAGCCCTTAATTGATCACTTTTTGTATCCGTTACTACTTAATTTCGTTCCTTTTCACTTTTAGGTCTCTTGAAGGCAAATTCTTTGGAATGACACTTATTCGGACGAAAAGGCGAATATACGAAGAAAATGGCCAAAGTCAAGAATCGAGACACTCAAGCTCTGGGCCCAGAGGAGCAGGCGTCGGCGTTTAAGCTGATGACGCCGTCAACATGTTTGTGACGACTCAAGAGCCAAATTGCTTATTTACAAGTGACGGCATCGGGTTTTAAAAGAGTAGGCGTCGCAACTCGACGGCCTAGATTTGATCCAGTGCGTCGAGAGGCCGAAGCGGCATCACGGGCATAAGGTGGCGCCATCACAAAGATAACGTGGCCAAGACGAAACCCCAATGACGGCGACGACGTCACGATTGTAACATTATATATAGAATCCGAATTTTTCGGTTTTTAGAGGTAGTTTTGTGGAGTAAAACCTAAACCGAACCAAGGCGTCTTCAAGCGATATCTTAGGGTTCCATACCTATTTTAAAACAAGATAAGTGTTTTACTTCATTGATTCAATCATGTCTTCAATTGTTTGTGTGTATGCTTGCATGTTCCCCGTATCGGCTAATTTACTTGTGTGTTTGCTTAGATATATGAAACCTAGTTATTGAATATTGATTGGTTGTCTCTTATTTTAAGTGTGATTGACCTAGTATTGCGATAGGTTATCCGTTGTGTTATTAATGCTTGATTAATCTTTGTTGAACCTTAGCTTATAGTTACTAGTGGAATTGTAGGCTAAACATCCAAAGATCACCTTAGTGTTAAGTTTTAGAATCCTAGAGACTTCGTAGTCATTAACCTTAGGCAACTTCAAAGAGTTAGGGATAAACGCATACCCTACGACCTTAGAAACACAACACGTTAAGAATAAGGACGTGACAATTCAACCATCAATAGGAGATAACTAGGGAGTAATAATGTGACACGGTAATTTTTCACTTATTATTAAATAATAAATGGTAATTTATTATTACTAAGCATAAGTCATTAAGAATGCATAAGCTTGATGAACATTTGAGTAGATAACTCGTGATACAAGAGCCTATTGCACTTCTTTTGCATTCATTTCATAATATGAATATTGTGTTATTGTCTTATGATGAAATTTGTAAGACGAGAGGTTATCTCGTTTTCCCCTGTGACCGACACTGCACGCGTACCGACACCATGATAAGGGCAAATAAAACAAATGGTAAACCCCCGTAATGGAAAATATTATCAAGATAATAATATTCAGAAGCGTATCTATAAGATATTACATTATAAAAATTATCAAACTTTAATACTTCAGTCACGGTATAATATCGCTGGACATAAAATACTTGATACAAAAATTTAAGTTACTTATAACACTTAAACCTTATTCCCATAAATTAAAAATACAACAAATTTATTTGAGATTTATAGAAACCCCTTTTATTTTGTTCCACCCCTTTTTGTCCTAACGCCTACCCCAACTTAGTAGATATACACAACAAAATTCTTTTGTTTTCTTCTCTATCTCTTCAAAAGCAAACCGACCCTCTACCCCATCGCCTAGGTCAAATACAAAGAAACCATTTGAGGAAAAATTCAGACTATCTTTACCCCCTTCGACTCAAACCCTCCCTTCTCCATGAAAGAAATTGTCCCACTCCTTTTCCTTTTATCTCTGATGCCGCGCACCAAGTCAAACGAGACCCAACTAGGAGGACACAGGGATCACTTTAATCAATCTTCTTACCCAATCTAATGGAACTAAGAGCTAAGGACCCTAGGGTCATCCTCCTTTCCAAAGTCAACAAGCGTGGTCAAAGAGGGTCAAGAAAGAGGATTCTTTGCTAAGAATGGCACCTTTTCATCTTCCATAAGTAAAGTATGTCGAAATTTCCTAACCACCTCCCTTTTATGGTTGACCGGTTTCAAAGGCTCCACACATCCAAAACTATACTCAAAATTGGTCTCAAGATCTAAACATCAAGAGAAGTACCAAATAGGAGGTGTGGGTTAACTTGAATCGGGTTCGAATCGAGGAGGATTGGGCTATTCGCATTCTAAGTCGTTTTGTTATCGACATCTTGAATCATTGTAAGAATACTTGTTGTTATTGATTTGTTTCATTTTGTCGATTATGTCAAATTTCGATTCATCAAATTTATGAATTGGGTTGTTAATAAAATTGATAATTTCTTTGTGAAACTAGGTGCTCTTGATGTTATAATCCTTGTATTTTGATAAACAATCTATGTTACTTTGGAACTTAAGTTTGTCATTTACAATTGTGTTGGTTTTTTTTGTCGAGTAGGAGATTAGAAAAGGTAAGTTTTATAAATCCTACTAATGTCAAATAGTATCAAATCGGAAATTTATGTTAGTCGTGACATTTTGAGTAGTACTCAAAGTTTTTTATAAATCTTGGTGTCTTGTATCAACTTGAAATCATAATCTTCGGTTATAAAATGTCATATTGGCTTAATGTCGAGTTGTAAATCGACTCGACTGTGAGCTGTGGTACTCACACCAGATGATGTGTATGACGTGGGTTGTCCGTCGACAAACCCCTCGTCAAAGAGAACTTCACCTTTTAAATCCTTGTTAGCAACAATTTTGAGATTAGGAGTCACGTAAAAATGGAGGTATTTTAAGAATTTATAAGTGGGTCGACAAACTCACTTTGGTAGTACCACAGTGACGGGGTCATATATTCCCTGGTCGAGAAGTATCGGCTTCACAAGTCTAAGACATACTATAGTCAAGTTGTATCTTGAAGTCAAAACCGTTTACGTTGAATTTCCGTGTCAAAGACAACTGCTCTAGCATTATATTGTTTTAGTTGTAATATGCCCATTTAGAACTTGATAGGGTCTGTTTGAGCAACCATAGTAGCGCTTGGCTATTTTCCTTTTTCACAATTTGATATCGACACCTGCCACGACCCATCGTGGTTCAAGGTGTTCGTTTGGGTAATTTAATCGAGACAACAAAATAAAACTTGTAACGTAAACTAGAAATCCATTATAAATATAAACTCATTTACTACATATTCAAGTCTTCTAACTTAGACATATACTCATATGCATCGTCAAGTAAAACAAGGTAAATGTGATAATACAAACAACAATTGGAACCAACATGGTCTACATAATAAATTTGACGTCAAATTTTAACGTCAAATGTGTCCTGGATAAACATATCTATGTCAAGTAATCTATTAGTCGAAAATGATAAATGTTAAGAACAAATTTTAATAATTAAATGAAGACTACTATATCATATTGTCAATTAATAAACTTGAGAGTCTTCAACTTTAACTTAAGTATTTTCCAAATACAATTAGAAAATAAACCAACTTT
Source organism: Chrysanthemum lavandulifolium (assembly GCA_022545495.1). Classification (NCBI taxonomy): domain Eukaryota; kingdom Viridiplantae; phylum Streptophyta; class Magnoliopsida; order Asterales; family Asteraceae; genus Chrysanthemum; species Chrysanthemum lavandulifolium. Next base: position 94,597,922 of record CM040238.1, read on the forward strand.
AATTTTGACAACACCATTATAGTGTCAACATGAAAAGTATATATACATTCATATACTTACTAGAAAAACCTTTCAATTATTTATTTTCAAACTAAAGTTTAGTTCTAATACAATTATAAAACAATTGAACTATTTTAAGTAAGTAATACTTAAAAACAATGAACTAAAACATTGCCCTCCTTATCTAGGTCGCGTGTCGGTGCAGCTTCACAATATTCACTGAATCCCACTTTTGGATTGCTCATTTGCTAAGGTGAGTTTCATAGCCCCTCTTTTACTTGATAAATTGTTTTATACATTTTGGGGTGAGAAAATATGCAAAACCTTTTTATGGACCTAAACTATTGCATGATTACTATTACGTGGTTTAGCCTAAGCCCTTATGTCCCTAGAAATGCCCTTTTCATGAACCGCCGGTTCCTGCTTGAAAGCGCAAATGTTATAAATAGATCTATTGAGGGTGACTCCTCCGCTTCGGTTGGCCATGCTTAGGCCAAGTAAACATATACCATGTCGAATCGAGTGTTGAGGACAAAACACTCGCATTGGGCCTATATATTGTATGATTTCATTTAGCATACAGAAACTGTCGTAGTATCGGTTGCATGAACTTAGTGCTAACGTAATAGACTTTCATCCATATATCATTACATTCATTGTAATGATTATATGTCTTTGATTACGGTCCATGCTTAATGTTTTATTATAAACCTATGAACTCACCAGCTTTTAGCTGACCTTTTTAGCATATTTTCTCAGGTGTTTGATTTGTGATCATGGATGCAAGGCAAGAGGTGGTAAATGGTCGTAGTAATGTTAAAAGAAGTGTTTTACACAAAGTGATGTTTTATTTGGGACCACAAAACTTATGGGTTGTGCCTTTTTATTTTAAACAATGTTTGTATGAAAATATTTTAAAACTACTTTATGAATTTAAACGGAGTATGTATTCCGTTCTTTATTACTTGTGTTGTGATCTCCGATTTCGTAGCATTCCCCATAACACGTATGCTTCCGCTAAACCAAATTTGGGGGTGTTACAGATTGGCATCAGAGCCTAAGTTATAGAGAACTAGGTACATATAAACCCTAAACTATAACTACTTTTTACAAAAACATCACACTACGACCGCCAGTTGCCGCTTGCCTTACTTGCCATTTTACTTAGAGTTCATTTAGATATGACTGCATGTTATATTGCCTATTTATTAATTCACTACCCCATATCTATTATAAGTATATTTTTACATATACTTACACATATGCACCGTCTTGTCACAAACCATGCCTTCCCCTCACTCTGGAGCTGGATGCGATGACACAACAGAAGGTTTGTCACCTGCTGAACGCATCCCAGCCCCTTCTCAACTCACTCGACACTAGAAACCCGTGCAGGTAGTGTATCAAGTTCACCGGAGGGTACTACCCACACTCCACCGCTCACTTCAAATCATCACTACTATCAATACTATACCTACCGGTTCCACTACTCCTACACTCTCACCAAGGCATCAAAGAGATCCACTTCTCGGTTGGGAGATACCGCTAGCAAGAGAATCTGCCTCTCGCATCATCACCATCGCCTTCGTACACCACCTCCTAGTGTGTTCAAGTTGGAGAAACTTGAGGAACCCACCACTAGACCACCAACTCTCGACACAGTTATGGCACGCATAACACGTCATGAGGAACAAATAGAAGAGATGTCGGACCATCTGGGAGTATTACCAGAAGAAAGGATTGAAGGGATTGAAGAAGTGGTGGAAGAACTACAAGCGCTTGGCGAAAAACTCAAGGAATGCTACAACGATATTGGAACAGTATTAGAGGAAACTCGTGAGAAGTTGAACGAAATAATTGCCCGCCTTGAAGACCACATTGAAAGGTGTGCTCTGCAAACTCCGGGAGACACCCAGGGACGTCTCACAGAGATTGAGAGTCGGTTGACACGGTTGGAGACCGCTACTACAATAGCACTAACTGAGTCGGGGTATCTGGAGGGTGTCGTAGAATTTCAAAGACGTACTATGGAGAGTAGGGCAAATGAGGCCAACAACAAATTTGCCAGGATGGAGGCCCAGCTCAGAGAGTTAGAGGAATGGAAGGCAACTCAACAAAGTCAACCCGGGAGAGCACCCGGAAGCGCTTAAATTACACTTTGTATTGTGTTAGACGTTGTGATGAGTGGTTTCAATAAAAACGCTAGTAGTAGTTTTGTTGTATGACAAACTAGAGCGAGTCAATGAACGCATGCTATGTATCGGCTCTATGAGCCAGGAATCTTCTTAGAATGTAATAGAGTTTATGGTGATGAACAGCTATGCATAATAAACAACGCCTTGTGAATTATATCCTTATGTTAAACTCACTCCAACCAATCTCCGTTTTCTTAACATCATCATAATAGACTAAGTCTACGTGATATCCAGTCAATACAACCTAGAAAATACTTAATTGAGAAGTAGTACATGTTGTAACCTTACAAATCTCCACCATGGTCCTCATACATATAGAAAACTCATTGTTGTCATTCTTATGGTTAAAGGAAAATGTTTCCAGTAAAGCTGAACATGGACACAACCACCCTTGAGAAATCATTACCGAACAATTGTCGCAAGGATTGCTAACTATCAAGTCAACCACAACATCAACAACATCAGCCGGGGAATAGGGAAGAAGTTGTTGGTAAGACGCCTACAACATGAAATTTCTCTTACCAAGAATTCGTGAACCGTAAACCACCAAAGATTTGAGGGACCCAAGGAGCCATAGGTTTGGCAAAATGGCTAGAAAGGTTAGAGACAATTTTCCGCGAACGAGTTGCGCGGACAATTGTAAGGTCAAGTATGCTACTTGCACCTTCGACATCAAGCCCTCACATGGTGGGACACTTATGTCCATTTAGTGGGAATAGACGCTGTTACTCACTTCAAGGGGACACCACAAGAGAATGATGATTGCGAATCTTGCTCAAGAAATGAACTGAATGATGGAACAAGAGCTCGTGGACTAACTATGATAGGGAATGACATTGAAGGATACACCAACCGCTTTGAATCGGCCCAACTATGTCCCGACATGATAGGACCCGAGGAAAGGAAACTCAAGCATACTTTTGGGGATTTTCACCCAAAATTTGGAGGAACGTTGTTGCATTCGCACCTACTATCACTCAAGAAGCTACTGGTGCGACTTCTGGATTGACAGGTCATCGCCCAAGGCAAAGCAATGGGGTACTGTGGTAGCAAGAGGAACGGGAATATGATAGTGAGGAAGATCAAATGCAACAACCAAGCAAGCGCCAATGGACGGTAGAGTTGGGACCGCTAAAACGAAATGGGAAATAGGGTATCTTGGGACAAAACCCAAGTGCAATATATGCCCATATTACCACTATGGAAAATGCCCGACACCTTGTGGAATTTGTAAAGGAATTGAGCATAAGATGGAAGATTGTAAACAACTCTATTGGGAGACAGTGACATGTCATGGGTTTGGAATAAAAGGTCACATCAAAAGCATGTGCCCGGGTAGGAAGGATTAACATGAAGGAAACATCTGTCAAAACAATTACCTGAATGAAGTGTGAGGAATTGTTCAGCTCTCAACGGACACCAAGGAAGAAACTAAGTTAGCTAGAGATGCTTTTGTAATAAAGCTTAGTTTAAACTTCCAAGTCGTAGTCTAAGAATCTACTTTAAGTACTCTCCATGTAACCTTAATGTACTGAACCTTTCCTAGTAATGTATCCGTTGTTCTTATCGTGTTATCTTAATATATGTCTTCTCCATGACCATTTTCACCATATCATTAAGGATTTCAACTATCTTGTCACGATGAAAGGACTTCTCTAAAGATAAGAGAATGTCATCTTGGGTATTCGACTAGTCTCGCTGACAAATTAGTATCACCCAACGAGATGTCTTAGAAAAATCCACATTTCAAAAATTGCGAAGGTATTATTATCAATACCGATAAGACCAACTCAAACTGTTACCTCGCCAAGAATCACAAATTCAACATTCCATCCCTAACCAAGTTGCCATTGTTTCACACATCTTGGTCAAACGAGCCATAGGTCATGTTGACAGAATTAGTCGGCCTAGCAAATCTTATAAACCATCACACCAAAACTTCGCACATGAACTTTTGCAACATTTCCGCTGACCAAAGAATAAATACACCAAGATTAAGACTATACCGAACAACACGTCACCGGTCCCCAATTATACATAGCCTGATCACCTATGTATAATTCGGGAGGGGTAACGTGCGCAGGCATGGTTAAATTCTTGAAATTCTTGCTGGTCATGTTAAAGGGAGTGCTTAACTCACCACCATGCAATGGAAAATTTTGTGCCTGTATCTCACACCGACATCCCATCTCAAAATGCCAGACATTTCACGTACACGGGAATGGAATAAACCGTGCCACCTGAGGGAAGAGATTCTCTACCAAGGAAACGAATGTGAAACGTTTGAACCCTCGACAAAAATTTAGCACCCTGTAGAACATTGGACACAGAGGTTGACGTCTCGGATATGCATACTCATACTTAGTACTCTATCATCTACATCGAACAAAGAAAGGAATAGATCGTCATACACCATAGGTCAACCCAACAAGCTCACCCACACACGACACGAGGAAATATCGTGTAGGGCACCTGTTTTAGACATACCGGAGTATGACAGAGACTCTATCAGTTGAAGGAGACGTTTTACACCAGAGCTGAAAGCTATCCTAATCCAAAGAGGAAAATAATGGTATAGAATACTCAACACCCAAAGATTCATGAGAAGCACTACGCAGTGCACAGATTTGAGTTAGGACCTAACATGATCATACTAAGGAAACCTAGAAATGCTATCCTTACTACATCAAGGGAGTACAGTGTACACCGACCACAAGGTCCTACGGAATGTATGGAATCAAAAGGAAGTTGACCATGTGACGACACCAATAATTGGAGTCGCAACGTAGGTTCAATTACAACATTCGTACTCACCCAGGGCAAAACGGTCATAACCGCATATACTCTAAGCAACATTTAGCAAACTAAACCTTTTAAAGCCAGATCATTGGGGAAACGAAAGATCTAGTTCACCCCTTCCATTTAAAGTCTTGAGGCTCAAGTAGTAGCACTCAAAGGAAGAACCGACTAAATAAAACTCTTACGACATACCTGAAGGTGAAATGGAGTTCGTAAAAGACCGAAGGGAATCTTATCCCCAAGGACCAACGTTGAGACCCACGCCATGAAGGGATTTGTAATCCCATTATGTGTGAACCTCATTAAGGCCGGGAGTAATACTCATCTAGTGTCCGACAAGATGCACCTTGATCCAGAAAGCTATTCTGAGTACCAAACATGAAGGCTGGTATTTGACCTATGTCAAACAATACTTAGCATGTTCGAAAAGAAAAATTCAAACAATCAGAAACCATCAAATCTACCTGTACAAACCGAAGTTTCCAGATAGAAATGGGAATGCATAACAATGGACTCTAGTACCAAGTCACCAAAGACCCCTATCGATTATAACACTACTTGGGTAATAATTGATCATCTCACCAAATCCACCTATCCCTACCAAACAAGGAGAACGACAACATGGGCAAACCCGCACGGTTTGCTTGAAGCAAAGCGCTACAAGTCATAGCGTTTCAATTCTCCTCATTTCAAATAGCGATAACCATTCACATCAAACTTTCGAGGACCACTCCAAAGTTCTTGAGAATCCATCTTGAAATGAGTACCATCTACCGTCTTCCGACTGATGGACTAAATGGAAGGACCATTCAAGCTATAGAAGTTATACTTCGAACATGAGTAACTTGTTTGAAAAGTGGATGGAGCAGGCAAGTTGCCTTAACCGAATTCCCTTGCAACAACATGCCACCTCATAAGGCACTGTATGGTCAAAAGCGCAAATCAATCGTGTTCAGAACAGAGACCGGCAAGGAACCAGTCCAATGGCTCCAAGCTTTATCGAGAACCATTGATAATAGTGTGCGGACCAGAGGCCGAATGCAAACAACTCTGATCGTCAAAGTAAATAAATATAGGACTAAATGCCGCTTGAAGTTCAAGTCGACGAGAAAGTTAGGTTGGAGTTCCGCCTCAGAAAAGCCTAACCCATTTTAACAGAACGTAAATGGGCAAGACCCTATTTCGTAGGATTAATCAGATCCTCTCCAAGATCGAGCTGGTAGTGACCAACTCGGATTACCATCAGGACTATACGTTATGTACAACTATTCTAGTGCGAACAACTCGAGAGAAAGCCAACTCACCGCCCTTAATTCAAGAAACTAGAGAAGATTGTGCTAATCCGAACCGCTTTGCAAGCAAAGGTGATCGTTTAAAGAGATACGCGGACAAAGATTTAAAGCCACTTGAGTTTCAAGTGGGAGATAGAGTCATGATAAAAGTTTTGCCACGGAAAGGCAAAGTCCGTTTCGAAAATGTGGAAAGTTGAATCCTCGTTACAATGAACCTTTCAAAATTCTCGCAAGAATCGGACCGGTAGCCTACCGACTCGAATTACCACAAGAACTCAACTCCGTGCATAACGTGTTTCACATATGCAACTTGAAGAAATGTCTTTCGAACGAAACTCTTGCCATTCCATTGGAGAAATCCAAATCGATGAAAGATTGAATTTCGTCGAGAACCCATTGAAATTATGGATCGAGAGATCAAACGGCTTAAGCAAAGCCGCATTCCTATCGTTAAGGTCCGTTGGAACCTCAAAGAGGTCCGAATACACGTGGAGCGTGAAGATCAATTCAAGCGTAAATACCCACATCTTTTCTCAACTTCAAAGTAATTCTAATCGAAAACCGAGGACGGTTTTCCTTCTAAGCGGGAGGATGTGACACACGGTAAATTTTCACTTATTATTAAATAATAAATAGTAATTTATTATTACTAAGCATAAGTCATTAAGCATGCATAAGCTTTCCGACCATTTGAGTAGATAACTCGATACGTAGCCTATTGCACTTCTTTTGCATTCATTTCATAATATGAATATTGTGTTATTGTCTTATGATTAAATTTGTAAGACGAGAGGTTATCTCATTTTTCCCTGTGACCGACACTGCACGCGTATCGACACTATGATAAGGGCAATTAAAACAAATGGTAAATCCCCTGAATGGAAAATATTATCAAGATAATAATATTTCAAAAACGTATCTATAAGATATTGCATTATAAAAATTATCAAACTTTAATACTTCAAATCACGGTATAATATCGCGGGACATAAATTACTTAATACAAAAATTTAAGTTACTTATAACACTTAAACCATTTGAGGAAAAATTCGACTATCTTTACCCCTTCACCCAAACCCTCCCTTCTCCATGAAAGAAATTGTCCCACTCCTTTTCCTTTTTTTCTCGATGCCGCGCCAAGTCAAATGAGACCCAACTAGGAGGGACACGGGATCACTTTAATCAATCTTCTTCTACCCACTCTAATGGAACTAAGAAGCTAAGGACCCTAGGGGTCATCCCCTCCTTTCCAAAGTCAACAAGCGTGTTCAAAAGAGGGCCAAGAAAGAGGATTCTTTGCTAAGAATGACACCTTTTCATCTTCCATAAGTAAAAGTATGTCGAAAATTTCCTATCCACCTCCCCTTTTATGGTTGACCGGTTTCAAAGGCTCCACACATCCAAAAACTATACTCAAAATTGGTCTCAAGATCTAAACATCAAGATAAGTACCAAATAGGAGGAGTGTGGGTTAACTTCGAACCGGGTTCGAATCAGAGGGAGGATTGGGCTATTCGCATTCTAAGTTGTTTTGTTATCGACATCTTGAATCATTGTAAGAATACTTGTTGTTATTGATTTGTTTCATTTTGTCGATTATGTCAAATTTCGATTCATCAAATTTATGAATTGGGTTGTTAATAAAATTGATAATTTGTTCGTGAAACTAGGTGCTCTTGATGTTATAATCCTTGTGTTTTGATAAACAATCTATGTTACTTTGGAACTTAAGTTTGTCATTTACAATTGTGTTGGTTTTTTTTTGTCGAGAGTAGGAGATTAGAAAAGATAAGTTTTATAAATCCTACTAATGTCAAATAGTATCGAATCTGGAAATTTATGTTAGTCGTGACATTTTTGAGTAGTACTCAAAGTGGTTTATAAATCTTGGTGTCTTGTATCAACTTGAATTCATAATCTTCGGTTATAAAATGTCATCTTGGCTTAATGTCGAGTTGTAAATCGACTCGACTGTGAGCTGTGGTACTCACACAGAATGATGTGTATGCCGTGGGTTGTCCGTCGACAAACCCCTCGTCAAAGAAAACTTCACCTTTTAAATTCTTGTTAGCAACAATTTTGAGATTAGGAGTCATGTAAAAATGGAGGTATTTTAAGAATGTATAAGTGGGTCGACAAACTCACTTTGGTAGTACCACATTGAAGGGGTCATATATTCCCTGGTCGAGAAGTCTCGGCTTCACAAGTCTAAGACATACTATAGTCGAGTTGTATCTTGAAGTCAAAACCGTTTACGTTGAATTTCCATGTCAAAGACAACTGCTCTAGCATTATATCTTTTTAGTTGTAGTATGCCCATTTAGAACTTGATAGGGTCTGTTTGAGCAACCATAGTAGGGCATGGCTATTTTCCCTTTTCGTCAAATTTGATGCCTAGTACTAAAGTCCTGGAATGAAAGTATGATAATACTAACAACTTGTGAAAATATGTTCCTGTAATACAATGGGCCACAGCCCTTCCTTCGTGCAGATACTACTTCGGGCCTAGGCCCAAATATGGTACCCTGTTCTTATCGACACCGGGCCACAGCCCATCATGGTTCAAGGTGTTCGTTTGGGTAATTTAATCGAGACCGCAAAATAAAACTTGTAACGTAAACCGGAAATCCATTATAAATATAAACTCATTTACTACATATTCAAGTCTTCTAACTTAGACATATACTCATATGCATCATCAAATAAACGAAGGTAAATGTGATAATACAAAGAACAAATGTTTACCAACATGGTCTACATAATAAATTTTACGTCAAAGTTTAATGTCTAACGTGTCCGGATAAACATATCTATGTCAAGGAATCTATTAGTCGAAGATGATGTATGTTAAGAGCAAATTTTGATAAAAAAATAAAGACTACTATATCATTTTATCATTTAATAAATTTGAGGGTCTTCAAATTTAACATAAGTATTTTCTAAAATCAATTAGAAAATAAACCAACTTTAATTTTGAAAACACCATTATAGTGTCAACATGAAAAGTATATATACATTCATATACTTACTAGAAAAACTTTTCAATTATTTTTACAAACTAAAGTTTAGTTTTAATACAATTATAAAAACAATTGAACTATTCTAAGTAAGTAATACTTAAATCACCATACATAACGTAAATTTGTCCCTGGGTAGATCCCTCCGGTTCTGGCAGATCGTGGGAACAAAAACCTAACGTAACCATCCTTGTATCACCATACATAACGTAAATTTGGTCGGTCTATTTGGTATTGTTCATCCATCATTGGAACCAATTGAAAAGTCATTTGAAAATCAATCAAGGTACTTGTGATATAATATCAAAGCATTTTATACTTTAATTATTTTGATCATTTAGAAATGCTCCCTCAACTTGTGCATAAGATTTAGAAATTGTTTAGCACATGGAGGCAAGAGTTCTTTGAAATAATTTCTTGATCACTATTTTGTAGAAACAACCATTTGATTTTCTTGGTAAATTCTCCCTCAATATGTGCATAGGATATTTGAAATCATTTTATCACATAGAGGAAAGAGATCTTTGAAATACAACCACAATTACCAAATATTTAGAAACCATTTAACACACAATCAAGGTACATTATGTTAAAACATGGAAATCTTTGTACCTTGAAGGTTTGTATTGTTTTGAAATGCTCCCCTTAATATATGCTTCGAGATTCGAAAAGAGTTTAGCACATATTAGAGAGCGATGCACTTTGAGACAAAATGGTCATCTTTTATCATCTTTCATATTTATATCACATTTTCTCCCAGATCAAAATTTCAAATCCTTTGAGATTTTGGATCTCAAGTGATTAAATATGTATGAAACAAAACTTTGTTGGAGAAAATGTGTCCGGTTTATATGATCCGGGTGGATTACATCAAGTTCCCTTTTTAGATAAAAAGGAAACCACAATACATAACCTATCACTACTACATATATTATAGTTATTCATAGTACATACACCATATTTTACATATCAAAAATATAAAACAGAAACTACTTCCGGAAGATGTCTTCATTCAGTTCTTTGAAGCAGCTTATAGTGACCTCCACGAAGTCTACCACCCACAAAACTTTCAAGGCTGCGATAAATCATTCTAGTCTTTAATCTTCGACCGATTGCAGCAATGAAATCTTCACATATCTTCAAGTCCTGTTCAGACCAGAATCTTGTTTTGTTCCACGGCTTCAGATCAAGTCTGATTTCCTTCACTATAGAGTTCAATTCTTCTTCGACCATCTTGAGAGTTCCATCAATGAACTTGAAGCTCGCACAGTCTCATTAGCATACGTGACCCCGTATCATTCGGTACAGATGATGGCTCTATGGGTGTCAATCACTTTATATTCGTGATGAAATTCAAGTCCTGAGGCTTCCCATTGCGGTCTTGTTAGGTTGACCCGAGTCTCGTAGCTTTCCATTCCAAGTCGAAAATCCCCAACTCTTTGTCGAATGACCAAGCCTCCGATCCGTAGATTGACAAAGAAATGAGAGAGCCTTCTTTTCACGAATGTGTAGATGGTCAAGGTGTCCTTGGAGGTTTATAAGATAGAGATCTTCAAAGTCACTTGGCATCAGATATTTGAAGTCGTTTTCTTCTATAACATGATCTTTCAGGTCAGCTCTTCTAAGAACGATCTTCTTTAGGTAATCATATCTGTAGATAGGGAAGATCTCTATACTGACAACACTAAGAATTTGCAGCTTGGATCGAACAGCTTTGCGACTCTTTTTAGCAGCATGTCTGTCAATGTAGAATTTCTTCTTCTTGAACCACCAATGAGAAATGCCGTATGAGGCAGTGATGTCATACTCTTGTTCTTTATCTGCCCAGAATTGATCCGGAACCATCTGGTCAAGACCCTGATCAGTGTAGGTAGCACGTTTCATCTTTGAAATCGATAAAGCTGGTCTTCTTTCAGTAGTACGAGCACAAAGATAGTCCAGGTCATGGTTGAAGAAGAATTCTGATTGAATATTCATTTGACCAGGTTCACCACGCAGAGGAAGAGTCTTGTTTACATTGAAACGGCTGATCTCCTCACCGACTTGATCGTTAAGCATCTTGTGACATTCTTCCATCCGGTATTGAAGCCGATTAGCATCCGAGTGGAAGACCTTGACGATTTCAAAAGTCGGTCCTTCAAGATCCTTCTGAGTGATAGATGAAATTTTCTTCTTTTCACAAAACCACTTGATAAAGCCGCCCATATCTCCCGTGATGTGAAGAAGAGAATCTTCACCGGGGCTTCATAGTTGGCGATATTGTTAAAGCCCGCTTGTTTTCGTGGATCATTGTGTCGACTGGAATGGACCATGAAGGTTCCGAGTTTGAGGTCTCTCTTGGTGAGCCGCCTTTGAATTGTGTCTTTTGAAGGTGTAACTCTAGAGGTATTAGGCGTTCACCTTACACGTATGCATCAAACCAATCATCTTCGATGGCTTGGGGATATGTTTGGTGGATGCATCATCGTCGGATTCGACTCGCCATGACATACGATTCTTCATGAAGCACCCGATCTTCTCGAATAGAAGAGAATGTGGGTGTGAACCTTGAATCAACGGTGGTCCAAGCAGCAGACTTCTTTTGAGTTCCCTGATCACCGAATGATCTGGACTGATTTGAAGATTTTGGTGGTGATGATGGTGGTTGTGGTGTAGGTGTAGAGGTTGTGCCAGAAGCTCCACCAGTACCGGATGTTCCAGCTCCACCTGTTGGAGGAGGTGGAGGAGATTTGGGACCTTTATGTAAAGATTCCAACACTGAAGTCCTCCTTTTCCTTTTAGCCTCCCTTTCTCGAATATCCTCCAGAAACTATAGATGATTATCGTGTTTAATCGGTTCTTCAAGTGCATCATAAAGCTTGTTGTGAACTGCATCCTGATGCTCATTAGCTTCATACATCTTATCCGATAAAACAACTCTCATATCAGCAATGGGCAAGTCCTTGAATCGTTAAAGCAATGGAGCCTGCATTGCCCATTCAACAACATCTTTTACCTCTTCCTTAATTGCATCTGCAACACCTTGATCAAAGTTAAGATTCTCTAACTTGTAGACACGTTGCTCGAGGGCGTTGACATATTTAGGCAGTTGCCTCTCAAGAGCTTCAATTCGTTTCTTGCTTTGTCGAGCAATTGATCGATGTAAGTATTTGAGGTGGTGAAGCGGTGGAATTTCCGTGACGATGAATCAGAACCATTGGTTCAAGTGATGATCTTTAGCGGGATCGGTGGTGGATGTTCGGATGTAAGAGCAGTGCAGACACATTGGTGGGATGGTTGATGTGTCTTCTTTGGATCTTGACCGTGTACATGGACTCGACTTCTTCTTTTCATCATTTTCCTTATAAGGATCATTATCTGAGGGTTTGTCATTTAAGAACTGATCACCAAATGTGAGATCAGCATCTAGATTCTTCAATGAAGATAGAGAATTTGTAGACAAGTTCGTTTCTTCCATGTGTCTGTGTTCATCAGATCTAGACTCAATAAGCTCCTGTGAGTCTTTCAGCAATTCGTTTTCATCATTCTTATCAGAATGGGTATCACTTGATTCAAGTGTATCTTCATGTGTTTTGGATACCTCCTTTTCCATCCCAGTTTGTTCTTGAGCTGAATATGTCTCTTTGCTTCTTTTCTTCAGCTCAAATTGGGTGGCAGTTCTTGATGGTGAAGACGAGATAGTTCTTGACGGTGAAGAAGAGATGGTCAGAAGCATGTGAGCGGCTTGTTCAGCTTCTGCACCAACAATCCCTTTCCCTTTGTCTTGTGTAATTGAGGTGGTTTGGCGTGGCATTGGCTCAGGTTCTATTAACACAACACCTCCAACTGGTGGTCTCATGTTCAAGCTTTCCAGGCTTTGTCTAATCCCTTGTTGCAAATCAGCATCGTCTTCATCAATCAATCGCCTGTCTCCTGTTGGAACCTCGGTTTCTTCAACATTCCCTTTCCAGTATCTTTCCTTCTCCTTTTTGCTTCTCGTGGAGATTGAAGAGATCTGAGAGGTGTCAAGTCTCTTCTTTCTCTTTGGAAGACTTGAGTAGGTGGATTTAGATTGTTTGAAATGGATTTGGAGATGTCTTCGATGGAAGTGGCGAGATCATCTTTAAGTATCTTTGAAATAATCACCTTCTTAATTCGATCAGTGAGTAAAGCTTCAGGGATTTCCATGCCAAAGATTACTTTATTTGTACCTTTGGCAACATATTTCAAGTTACCAAGCAGAAATTCACTGCTTGCCTCATGTACAACTGCTTCAGTTCTTGGATTGAACTGATGTTTCTGCTGCAAGTGCTGGATGATTAGCTTAGAGAACCAAACGCTAGGAATCACCCTTTTGTTGTCACCTTTCCTTCCCTTTATTTGATTTAAGAAGTTTTCTCTGTCGGTAATGAATGTATCCATGGCCAATGAGAGTTCTTCCCAAATGCGTTCGGCAAAATCGATATTTCTTTGTTTAACAATTCCCCACAAAACTTGTAACATTGGAGCCCTTATTTTGTCAAACCCTGATGTTTTCCCTGTTAAGCATAGATTGAGGACGGTGGCAATGGCTCTCCAGGGTTGATGCATGTCATTGGTGATTATAGAAGAGACATGTGTAAGCATAGAAGGGTATCCCAGTTCTTCCACAAAGTTCATTAGATCTTCATTATTAGGTGGTGGAACAAACTTATTAGTGGGATCTCGAGGTGTGATTCCAAGTGTCTCCCTAAGAGTTTCAGTGTCAAACTCATACCATTGGTCATCCAGCTTGCAGGAGTATTTTGCTGTGATCTTGTTACATGTAACAGTGTTCCAGAATTGTTGTAGATAAATGGTAGGGATATTGCACCTCATGGTTAGGGCACCAAAGAAGTTGGTGTTCTTTAGGATATCAATGGCGATTCGATAGATAGGGTTTGGTTGATGTCTGTTCTCATCCAAGTAGCAGTTGCTCTTAGCTATATCAACCCATTCATTATGAGGAAGAAGTTCCTCATCAGTAAGCACAACTGGTGGAGTATTGGACACTGGGATATTAGATGAAGTTGTATATGCCATTGTGTTTCTGTAAGATATACCCAATACAACAGTATTGACCAGAAACATGGTTAGGAGTTATATAGAAACAGAGTCATTCATAATAACAGTTCCATTCCTACGGTATATCAGTATGAAACAGACCAATCAAGACATGCAAAAGATCATGTAGGATGATACAAATCGCATATAAGCATAAGTCGCATGTAAGTCATGACAAATCGCATGTTTTGACAACAAATCGCATGGAATACAAGAAATGCATAAATCGCAAAACTCAGCAAAAGACCAATTCGCATATGTTAAAACACATGTGGCAAATCGCTCAAAGCAAATCGCATGCAACAGTAAACTAGATAAATCGCAAAGAAAGTATATAGAGACAAGTCACTTAATTTATTGAAATGACAAATCGCATCAATTTTTTTCAATAGACAAATCGCTTACATCAAATCGCATGCTACAGTAACTGAGCAAATCGCAAACTGAGTGTGTATAGAGACAAGTCGCTTGATTTATTGAAACGACAAATCGCATCAATTTTAAGTAGAAAAGTCGCTAAACTTAATTACTATGACAAATCGCCTTCAATAGTTAAATGAGACAAGTCGCAACCATGAACCCTAGAACAAATCGCTACCAGACATTTTTGAACACATAAGCAATATCAACACATAGGAAGAACCCAGCCAAAGAGACTTAATCACAATGGATTCATATTCAAAATCAATGCATACAATAACCCACAAAACTAGGACATAGGTCTATAACCCACATCAAATCCACATACGGGCGAGTTTCGCAAACACGGGGACGAAGAACCGGCAAACAATTCAAGCACACCAAACTTGTGACCGAACATAGACAAGACACACAATCATCTAAGCTATCTAAATCATAGCAGAAACAATAAACACACAAACTAAATACACAAACCTAAATAACGTGATATGAAGAGAGAGGGAAGAGATGGATCTGCAATAAAGAGATATTTGTTAGGTCTAATGATTGATGGGATACATAAGATACATGTGTCTAACAAGATTAAACTCATACCACACAAAGGATATGCACAAATCGTAAGATAGAATGAAGAAGAAAGAGTTTTCGAGTATGGGTTTTGACCGGATATTAGAAAGCCTTTGACTAAGAGACAAGTCGCAGGCCCATTTATACCGTCATTGTAACTTTAGACAAATTGCACCAATGGTCCTTGTACTTGGCAAATCGCAATATTGTAGCTATAACACAAATCGCATAACATAAACACAATAAAAATCGCATATTGTAGCTATAATACAAATAGCCTATCTTAAACAAAGCACACATCACAATGGCAAGACTTATTCTAATCCTATTGCAGAGAACACTCAAATAGACATGATATAGATAAGTTAATTTAAAATAAAGTAACATGCAGCAAGCCAGAGATCACAAGACATATGTAACACACATGCAGAGACCCATATAACTCCTCCCCCTCAATCAATGTCACGATTTAAGATTGAGTGAATATTGATTCAAATACAACCAAATAGAGTATATCTTCTGTTCGAACTTCATCTAAGGACCCGTATCATTATTGAATGACATTTCTAGAACCGTAGATGTTATCGATAACACAAGATACATCTGTTATTAGAGTTTGGGTAAAAGTTTAATACATTTTCAAAACAAGTGAAAGTTTTTTGTTTTTTTTTTTGTTTTTTTTTTGTTTTTTTTAACAAATGTATATTTATTATTCACATGACTTAATGAGAACGAGTTCTGAGTCAAGACGATCAGGAGTCAAAGTACGAAGTACATCAATTCTGACAGGCTACAAGTCCTGAATGAGCAGTCTTCATTTTTGTTGGAAACCATGTCATGATATTCATGATTGAATTGAGCATTGTACCTGAAAAAGACTGAGGACACTTTGCACTAATAGCACATGGGTTAGTATTGCAGAGAGATGGGTTAGTGACAGAAGAATCCTCATTTTTGGATGCTGTACAATCAGGTCTAGGAGTATCATTAATAGGAATCCTTTTAAGTCCAACATTCTTGAAGATTTTACCTGTAGGCATCCACTTAAGACAAGATCTAGGTAAGTACGAGAGTTTGGATCCTGTAAACTTAAATATTCTACCAGTAGGGATCCATTTGAAACAACTGCTAGTAGATTTGGATGTAGACTTTTCCCTGTTTTGAACATTGGTCCTTTTATAATTAGTTTGTTTCTTAGGGGATTGATCAGCTACTTGATGCTTCTTATGAGAACTAGATGAACTCCTATCATTTCTGATCTTAGGGCTTCGAATATTAAGCTGGGGATTGTTATTCATCATATTGGACTGAATTAGTGAAGTGACTGGTTTTGTCAAAACAATATTCTCATCAACTTGGGAGGCAAGCTCAGATTTTGACGGTTTAAATCTTTTTGTTCTAAAAGAATTAGGCTGCCTAACTACAGTACGTTCTGAGTTGTTAATTACAATTGACTTTCCCAAGTTTGATGGTTTTGCAAACTTAGTGTTCACCCTATTTCCAATAGATTTCCTAAGCTCATTTTTAAGGCAACAATGGTGAAGCTCTTATCACGAATTTGGGCTTTGAGGCATCAATGTCCGCCAACAAGGAGTTAGTTTGCTCTATCGACTTGGAATTATTCTCTAATAAGTTCTTTCTCAAAGACTCATTTTCCTTAAAAGGTTGGTCACACATAGAGCTAATTCATCATTCCTAGATTTTAGCGGATCACTCACCTCATAGTTAGAGTTGTTCATCCTATATTACAACTCTTATGCGATAAGAGAGTTGCAATTTCGCATTATAAATGGTTGAGTCCTTGTCCCGAACTGGGTTTTAATCGGTTAATTTCAAAAATTCTCAAAATTCGGATTTATGCAAGGTTTTGTAGCAAGAAAACTTTCTTCTCTTTGTTGCATTGCAATTTCCAAAGAAATACAATGTTTTTCAAGAATTGAGTATTTGTTTGAAAGTTCACCATAAACCCCTTTTTCAACCATATCATTTGTTTTAAAGTTTTAGATTCGAGCTCAACCAAGAAACATTTATCAATATCATATTCGAGTTAGAATCATATTGAGCGGTACATTAGCAAGTGCATTATTTTGATCGATTAAGATACCTCATCACATGACACTGTTCATTTGCCGGTATGGCATCTGTAATCACCTTATGCATAACAGAGTTATTGAAATGCAATTTGTTTCAAGCTTTTCGACTCGAGCCTTTGTATTCGGTCGATCGGTTTCATCATCCATTCTTGTATATGATATTCGCATTCAAGATCATCCGCTTCTTTTAACCGATCCATTACCCGACATATCACAACTTTTACTAAATTTCTTCCGACACCCATTCAACACATTCAAATTATTATTCTCTTGAGCGACTTCCTTAATGTACATTTCCACATTATCCATAAGTTGGATAAATGTGTTGATGAACTCTTGAATTTCCATTCTAGTATATTTCTTGAATGAAATTCTAGTCATGTGTTGATCAAAGTCTCGGAATATTCCCATTGATAAATGGTGAAATTGGTTGTAGATTACTTGAAGTGCAAGATTAGAATCATCCATTGATACCTTCCTTTTGGTAATTTGAAGCTTGATGGTTCTAATTTCAAAGAACACGGTTCTTGTCAATGTGGGTAAGTCCCGACGGAAGAGAGCACCGCATGTTCGATCCCTAGTTGTGGATAACAGATTGTGTGAGTGTTGATGAAGTAGTTGAAAGGGCTCAATGTTGCATTCCATTTGCTTTGCATCATGTTTCATTAGCAAGTATGATTCTTTGTTACTTGACTCGAGTGTGAAGTGTTTTGATCATAATTTCTTTGAATCAATCATGGTCAAATTTTCGAATAGCACACAGTTTCTTTGTTCGTGAGGTGTATTATAGAGTTCGAGCACTTTGGAGATTAAAGGGTCACCGGTACGACATTGTGTTTATAGCAATGACAAGTTTTGATTAGTCTCAAATCGCTTACATTAGCTTACTTTAGGACAAATCGCTCAAATCAAGTTGCGAGATGACAAATCGCTCAAACAACCAAATCGCAAATTTCACAAATCATTTGAATCCAACAAATCGCATAGCTCAAGAACTCGCTAAATAACAAGTCACCTAAAATGACAAATCGCTTAAATAGCACAAGTTGTCGAAGATACACAACTCGCTTAAATAAGCAAGTCATTTGAAAAGTGACAAGTCGCTACTCAGAATAAATCGCACAAGTACAACCACAATCCGGACAAATCGCTAAATAAGCGATTTGAAGCTGACACAAATCGCTTCAAAAGCGAGGACAAATCGCTAATCGAATGTGTTGCGGTGACACAAATCGCTAAGATGCAAACTTACTCAAACACCACTTAACAATCCAAAAACAGTCCAACCACAGTGATTCAAGCCTTCCAAATCAAAACCTAAGTACTTATGATGATTCTAAACCCAAAAATACAATCAAAATCCAAACTTTAACACAAGAAATGGTCCAAATGATGCAAATACCACTAAACTTTTTCAAACTCAAAAACCATAAAAAAAACCACTAGAAATCCAAGAATATGTCAGAGAGATGATCAAACCATGGCTCTTGATACCATTTGTAACATATTGGATTTCACAAACACACAAACAATCATTAATATGGGGCGTATAATATGGTTTAGAGAGAGAAAGTGGGATATTCTAGTGAGAGAAACTTATGGAAGGTTAGATTCAAAAATGAACATCCAACCCTCTCTCTTGTGAGGAGAGGGCTATTTATACAAAATGTCGCCTCCTTCGGTGTGGATCGAGCATACAATGGGTAAAGACCCGTCCGTCCTCCACGGTGTTGCACTAGACTAAACTACGCTAATAACTAACTAACAAATAACGTAATAAATGATACGTCTACGAGCTAACTTAAGCTAGATAATATTTGGGGTGACCGATGCTTTACAATAGAATTTCTAATTCCTAACACGTTTTTCATCTGTTTTAATACGTTTTGGTCCGTTTTCATACGTCTTTGTCCCCTTTAACTGTTTTATCGTTTAGTTTTTGTTTACGTGGTTTTCGTCCGTGTTTGCGTTTTACCGGTTTTTCATCTTTTACTCCGTTTTATAAGTTTTTGTACTTTTTCGTCCGTTTCCAGCTGTTTTGCACGTTTTCCTCCGATTTACTCTGTTTTCATCCGTTTTTACCCATTTTCTTATGTTTTTAACAATTTTTCAACCATTTTCATAGGTTTCCTTACACCTTTACACACGTTCGTACGTTTATACACGTTTTCGTCTGTTTTAATACGTTTTGGTCCGTTTTCATACGTCTTTGTCCCCTTTAATCTGTTTTTATACGTTTCTGTTTTTGTTTACAGGTTTTCTTCCGTGTTTAAAACCATATGTGTCAACCCAAGAATCGAGCTTAATTCATATTCGGGTCAACCCAAGAAGCGAACTTAATTCATATTCGGTTTTCGGTTCAATTTGGTTTAATTATAGTTCGGTTCGTTTTGGTTTTCATGTTGACCAAAATAAAAATATAACCGATTTAACGAAACAAAACCCCGATAACCGAACGGATCAACACCCCTAATTTATAGTCATAGTTTAAAAGAAGGAGGACCTAGTTTGCCTTTTTTAAACATTAGGTCTTTACACTTTGATGGATTTTAGGGATGACAGGGAGGCTACGAGGTCTAAGCTGCAGGGGTTGAATGATCCCATTACTCAATCTTAGGAGGAAATCGATACCAAGGAAGAACAAATTTAGGCGATGAATGGTTGAAGGGTTTCTCGCTATAGAATGGGATGTTTTCTTTTGCTCTAGTGTCATCTGTTTATGTTTAATGTCTAATGTCTAACGTCTTGGTTTAATGGGATGGTATGTAGATATATTAACAATGGAATATGTATGGATCTTTTGTTGGTTTATCCATACGAATGCTAAATATGTTTGTTAATATAAGTAATGTGTTCGCTAGTTTGTTTCATCTTTTTTAATGTTGTTTTAATTTACTAATTGGTTGTGGTGTTTAAGTTCATATTCGCCGGTAGAATGTATTATTGTAGGATTAGGATGTTTAATTTTTAGATTGTTGTCAATTTTTTATATTTGGTTATGAAGTTTAGAAGTGGAGCGTTTAGGTGTTTTGTTGTTGTTTTTGCTTTAAGTTAATTGCATTTACATGATTTCTTGATTTTTTACCGCTTGAGGATGTTAGAGCTTATTTAAGTGCTTATAAATAGCTTATTTATAGGCTTAAAGTAAGGTCCGAGGGTCGTTGTTGTGTCAATGAGTTCTTGGTTTGATTGCCTATTTTTGTGCTTAATTGTTTATCTGGGCCGCTTAATAGTTATAGTTGCTTAATTAGTTGCTTTAAGTCCATTTTAGCTTTTGTTTGTTCATTTGTATGCGCCATGTGGTGATTTTAGTGTCTCTGATAGCTATATGTGTCTTTGACACGGTGGTTTGAAGTTATATGGGTGTTTGGGATGTGTGGTAAGCACCATTCTGTCGGGGTGTTTTTGGTTTAAAAATTGTTTGATTTTTCAAAATTAGATTTTTCTAATTCATATTTAAATTGCAGCCAAAAATTAAATATTTAAATGCTATATTATCAATTTGGAGCCACATTTTAAAATTATCAAATTTGGAGCCAAATTTTAGCCAAAATTTTTAAAATTACTTTGGAAACTATGGTTTCTTTAATTTAAAAACTGCCCTATCTTTAGCTTTAATTTTACTCCAAAAAATCAGGCTTCAAGCAAAACAACCAGAACTTCAATTTTTACACCATTATTTACCAATTAAGTTTACTAATTTTCTTTAACACATTACTTCTGACGAATCAATGGCAACGCAAACCAATTATCCGGATGATTTGGTTTATTCTGATCGTGAAAATGAAAACCCTTTAGGATATGAATCAAAGACGTATTCAGATGAGGGTGAGGATGCTGAAAACAACATTCAAATGCGAATGTTGTTAAGAGGGGCATAACTAGGTTAGCTAAGTTTCATAGGGAATATTGAAAAGCAGACGGAATAAAGGTCGGTGTAACCTTCAATGCCTTTGGATAGGTTATCGTGAAAAATAGAGCATTGTTTTCGAGTTTTCGGGTGATTTGGTTCGTGAGCATATAGGTGTCGATTCTATCACGGAGGAAGGTTGATTCAATGCAAGAGATAAAATGTGGGGCGAAATCACGGTGCACATATACTTTTTTAACTAGTAGTGGCTTGGGCATCGTGGGTACAAGGTGTCAATAAGTTTATCTCTGCATTTACGGTATGTGCAACTAATTAACAACAATTTGTTAATCTTTGCGTGATATTTTGATGTTGACTTGATGGTCGAAGTCGATAATGAATCGTCTTGGTCAACTTCTAAGTAATTTCGAATGAAATTGACACAAAACTACATATTGCCCAACCAAAATACCCTTTCAAAACTAAATGAAGTCCGTGAAGTATAGTGCAATTATAAAAGCCAAGATTGGGTTAATTTTGTAAACTACACGATAACGAGGAATACAAGGTGTTAATTAGTCATTTTTAATCAAGTTCAAATATCTTTCACCTTTTCATATGTTTCCATATATATTAGTTGTATACTATCGGCATTACTACATCTAAACGCCGTATGATTTTGTGTTGCAAGGTGAGATCGACAAAAGCTAAAGTGTCGCGTTCCAAGTCCATTTATGATCATACAATGGGACGAGGTGGATACGCCTGTGTGATAGAAAAAATGTTAACGATAAACATTTGCACATTTGCATTTAATAGCATCATACTTTCGTTTATATTCGTTTATCTTACATTTGTATGTATTTGATGTTTATAAGATCGAGAGTAAAGAAATTGAACGGATGAAGAACCACCGCGTGGTACACCGTGGTTGAAAGGAAGGGTGAAAAAGACGGAGAATATCACGATGATGATATCGGATCGGTGGGAGAAAATTTGTAAGTTTGACCGCAAATTTTATTATTATGTTTGTTTAGTTATAAGTTAATCACGCTATCAGATTAGTTAAAGCTGTTAGTTATAAGTTAATACAAGTAGTGTTTTAGTTAATCTTGTTAGTTACAAGTTAATCTTGGCAAAATTAAATAACCTATTTCCCATATTGTGTGTGCGAAAAGAAACGGACGACAAGATCAAACAAGGAATCTTGAAGCTTGATCATGGCACCGATGCCATGACGCTTGTATTAGGTAAGGAAAAGGGAGGATATGCGAGAGGAGTGGGAGGTGGAGTAACCTACAAGAAGTATTTTGATCGCCTCCAATCGGACAAGCATCCGATGAAAGAGTGGTGTTACTTCAAAGTGAACTTGATAATGAGAGGCGCCAACAAGAAAAGAGGCGATAATCTGATTTGATGAAACAATTGGTCGACAAAGGCGATTGCGGTCAACTTCAACTCCAATGACACAAACGGAAGTAAGACATAAGAAAGTAACATTCCATATTTTTTACCCTTTTAAATCTTTATGCATTCTTCTTAAACAATTTATATTTCGGTGTCTCGGTGAACATTAATCTTATAAATAGCGGTCTTGATGAGGATGCCGGAACACGTGTTCTTGAGCGTGAGAAAATTATGAGCATTGAGAAGTCTAATGGACTTGCAACTTTGGAAAAGGAAATGGAAATAAGTGTAAGTAATAAATCATCCCCTTGGGATTTTGAATTCTACATACATGTATTATTTACCGTGTATTATATATATAGGAAAGCTGTTAAATCCGTCACATCTAAGAAACCGACTAGATCAAAACGAAAGGATTCTTCACGTCAACTTTCCAAATCACAGAACATGAGTCTCCATTAACAAGACTACCACAAATATGTATTTAAACATTTTCATATGTTCTTTAGTTTAATTAATTATCGATACATATATACATGCAACAAATTATCTTTTAGGTAATTAAGTGCGGTTGTGGCACTTAAAGAAATCAAGTATTATTGCGGAGGGTACCGTACAAAACCGATGGAAAACAAATGCTTCATAACAAACCACTCCCAAAGGATTGCTACAGAGTGTCTATTGATAAATCTTTAGTGGATGCATCATGCATACGGATGTAGGAAGTAACGGTTTCAAACGATTAAGGATGCGATGGGTGGTTTTATGCATGGCCAAAGGATCAAGTGGTTTCGATGAAAAGATACATACATGCATGTGTTTTATAAACCTACATATATCATTCTTCATATTTAATTCAGTGTTTGATACACCCGGCTTTTGTTTCCTACAGGTAACACCACCAAGTACCATAAAACTGATTGGTGAGGACAGAACTGCACCTAAATTACAAATGAAGTGCTACGTCTCTAGTGATACCATGCAAAAGGAAGCTAAGAAGATCAAGAGTCAGAAGTCATAAAATTTATAGAATTTTATTATGTACGACATTACAATTTTATATACATTCCAATTTTATTGTATTTGAATATATTTTGTATATATATATATATATTTGAATTTGTTTTGATATATATTGATTTCTTATATGTGACTAAAAGATGCATATAGTCACAATTATTAACACTTTTTGGTCACAGTTTGCTTAATTCGACGTGTGTCTAAATGTTAGAAAAGGCCACACAAACATAAAATTCAAGTGGCCATTGGATGATCAATAGTCACACAAAACACACATTTCTTCACTTAAAACACCATATGGTCACACTTATTAACACTTTTGGCCACTTTATGCTTAATTGTATGTGACTAAATACCCAAAAGAAACATGCTTTGTGTGACTAAATGTTAGAAAAGGCCACACAAACATAAAATTAATGTGGCCATTGGATGATCAATAGTCACACAAAACACACATTTCTTCACTGAAAACACCATATAGTCACACTTATTAACACTTTTGGCCACTTTATGCTTAATTGTATGTGACTAAATACACAAAACAAACATGCTTTGTGTGACTAAATGTTAGAAAAGGCCACACAAACAAAAAATTCATGTGGCCATTGGATGATCAATAGTCACACAAATGACATATTTCTACGCCTTAAACACCATATGGTCACACTTATTAACACTTTTGGCCACTTTATGCTTAATTGTATGTGACTAAATACCCAAAAGAAACATGCTTTGTGTGACTATACGGTGTTTATGGTCACTAATACGAATTAATCCAACAAAATTTGTACCTAATTAGTCACACATGTTAAGGTTTTGTTCTTGCTTTGTAATAGAGACTAAAAAGTCAAACACGTGACCATAGGGTACCTATGGTCGCGCGACCTTTAGTCACACACGGTCAAAAAATCATGTGTGACTATATGTATATCGTCACGCATATTCGGTGTAGCCAAATCCACTTTTTGTTCTAGTGGTCGGAAGTTTTGCCTATGTGGTTGTATTCACGGTCCTAGAGGATTTAGGAGAATTCATTGATGGAAGTCTTACCCAAGTTATCTTTGGAACAAACTTTAAGAGAATGACTAGGTTGAATGAACGGATGATCGATGGTCTAATCACATTTTCCGATGGAGTTGAAGATTTTGTCTATCAAATGCCCCGTACACATCCTAGGTTTAAGCACAAAGATATAGAGCCATGTAATCGGATGGCTCCCATTCCGATACTTAGTGAGAGAGATAAACAACGAGGACTTAGGCACACTTATGAAAAAAATGAGCGATACTATAAAAAATACCTAGAGTTAGGAGATGATTACAAGAAGAGTGAGAGAACATTGGAATGGCTTAGGTATGGGCACGTAAGCGTGCATGAGATCAAGTAGGGGCACGACTTCGAGTCTAGCTACAAGACTCATAAATAAAGAAAAGCGCTTCGTGGGAGGAAACCCATGCTTAATTGTTTGCTTGTTTGTGTCGTATATCTTTTATTGATTGTTTATCCTCATGTTTAAATTTGTAAAAATGCTTTATTTTGTCTTTAACCTCGTCTTAATTACATATAAAGGTATTTTACATAAGGGATAAGTGTAGGGAGGATTACACACATTTTCAAAAAAAACGTGAACATGAGAATTTCAATTAATTAAAAGATATACATGTGTGTTTGTTCGAGTCAAATGCTTGTATCGAGTCATAATGGATGTTTTTGGAAATTTTCCGTTTAAAAAAAAATGTTCGAATTTTTCCCGAAAAATCGCAGACCGGTTCTGTCGGGATAACTGACGGCGTCAGGAGGAGCGAAACGACTTACTACTTTTCTCGTTTTCTATGCTACTTATAATTTTTGGAATTTTCGGTGTCTTAATTTTCCGTAAAATCAGAAACATCCATTCCACAAGAATTATATCCTAGTTAGTAGAGTCTTATATATATTGTTACCACCGATTTTACGAAGGTTTCGTTTGTTTTCTTCAAGTGTGTAGGTTTTATTTATCAAGAAGAAGATACAAAAGATTGGAAGAAGCTTTTTACGCATAATATTCTTCTTGAAGAAAAAGATTTAACCACTACTTCACACGGATCCTACCGAGCTAATCAGGGGAGTATTAGTTTCCTTTCGTTTTTAATTACCTTCAATTATCATAACTTTGATACTTTCGGGGAACATTGGGGACAATGTTCAGTTTAAGTGTAGGGAGGGAAAATAAAACGGGAACTTTGAAACTATACTTATCCTTGACTATTTGCCTTGTCCAATTTCATTTGTGTAATAAACCATGAGAAATATCGGTTAGGGTAATTTTGGCACCAAATTTAAAAATTTTCATGACATGTAGGAGTGGGCCATTAATTTTAATAAAGCGTCTCATGGATAGGAAATTATATGACTAGCACAAAAACCCTTTACCACTTAAATTCCACCCAAAATGTGAGGATTGCCCTTTGATTAGTAGGAATTAAAGCATTCATCTTTATTGCTTAGAGTGTGAACCGGTAGTATAATAGATTCTAGAACTTGTTTTGTGATGCATTCCGAGATCGCTAGTAAGACTATACTTGTGTAGTTAGGAATAACTAAATGATAAGAGGCATTAGGATAACCCTTGTTTGATACCGTAATATAATTACTTCTTCCACATCGGTTGAGTAATTCCCCACACCCTTGCGTTGTACTTATCTTTAGTACACGATACCCCTAGTTAACCCTCGAGCCTATCCTTTTCGCGGTTCTCGTGATGTTTCGGTTTTCCGAATATCAATGAAAAGCATTGTTTACAATCCACCCCTAAATGTACACCCAAATCGCCTTATCCTACCTTGTATGCACTCACTTTAGTGCATTATTGTTATCACACTAAACCCTTAGTTCAATTATCTAGTTGCTTGCATAAGTTGCTAAGTCGAGTCATATCCTTTGTACACGCTTTGGGACGATTGGGACTCATGGGAAAAGTTAAATTTTATGAAATGACGGAAGGGCGTTAAATTCAAATTCTCTTTATTTGCGTAATAATGTACTCCAAGTGTTTTGATCTTTTCAATTCGGGTCAAATTAGTGTTAGAGTAATAAAACTCAAGTGTAGAGATGTGCCTATAAATCTCTATTATTTTTATGTTATCGTAGAGGATGGTAGAGTAAAAGTGTATGAAAAAAAAATCGAAAAAGAAAAAAAAAAAAAAAAAAGCTGCTACCATCCTACATCTATTTTAAATTTATGTTTGTTTGTTTCAGTTATCTAGAGTTTAGAGTATCGAGTCTTGGCTTAGCAACGCCATTCTTCTCATGCTTGTAACATAAAGATTTTTGACTTGCCACCACTATATCGCCTATCCCACCAAACCCTTTGTTTCCTTACCGTAAGCCTAACGTTACAACCCTTTAAAAGACCCCTTGGATAGTTTTTCCTAGGTGCTTACGCCAAAGCGATGGAGGTTTGATCTAGTCTCAAGCTTATGGTAATCTATGTACTAGGACCGGTTAATGAGTGTTTATCTTCCATTTCAAACTTGATATATTTCATATACACCCGAGAGATGTAAGTATCCAAACACCCCTTGTGAGGTGCTAGTATGTAATTTTCGTGATTGTTATGACTTTTGCGGGGCTTATATGTATTGTGAATTGTTCTAAATTAATGCTTCATGACCTCTAGCTTATAAATTAATTGGCTAAAAGCACATTTGCTTGAGGACAAGCAAATACCAAGTGTAGGGATATTTGATAAGGATTTAAAAGGTACACTTTTGAGGGTCATTTAAGCCCTTAATTGATCACTTTTGCATTCGTTACTACTTAATTTCGTTTATTTTCACTTTTAGGTCTCTTGAAGGCAAATTCTTTGGAATGACACTTATTCGGAAAAAAGGCGCGAATATCTGAAGAAAATGGCCAAAGTCAAGAATCGAGACACTCAGTCTAGCTGGCCGAAGGGGAAGGCGTCGGCGTTTAATAAGCATGACGCCGTCGCAACATGTTTTATGACGACTCGATAGCCAAATTGCTTATTTACAAGTGACGGCATCGGGTTTTAAAAGAGTAGGGCATCGCAGCTCGACAGCCTAGATTTGATCTAGACGCGTCGAGACTAAAGGCGACGGCGTCACAGGCATAAGGTGACGCCGTCACAAAGATAACGTGGCCAAGACGAAACCCTAATGATGGCGACCGACGCGTCACAGGTTAAAGAGTGACCGTCGCGGTTGTAACATTATATATAGAATCAATTTTTCGGTTTTAGAGGTAGTTTTGTGGGTAAAACCTAAACCGAACAAATCTTGTCTTAAGCGATATCTTAGGGTTCCATACCCTATTTTACGACAAGATAAGTGTTTTACTTCATTGATTCAATCATGTTTTCAATTGTTTGTGTGTATGCTTGCATGTTCCCCATGTCCCGCTAATTTACTTGTGTTTTGCTTAGATATATGAAACCTAGTTATTGAATATTGATTGGTTGTCTCTTATCTTAATTGTGATTGACCTAGTATTGCGATAGGTCATCCGTTGTGTTATTAATGCTTGATTAATCTTTGTTGAACCTTAGCTTATAGTTACTAGTGGAATTGTAGGCTAAACATCCAAAGATCACCTTAGTGTTAAGTTTATGAATCCTAGAGACTTCGTAGTCATTAACCTTAGGTAACTTCAAAGAGTTAGGGATAAACGCATACCCTACGACCTTAGATACACAACGCGTTAAGAATAAGGACATGACAATTCAACCATCAATAGGAGATAACTAGGGAGTAATAACATCTAAGCAAATATATTTTAACTATCATATTGTGGAAAACTAGAAGGGGGTTGAATAGTTTTACCAATTAAAACTTCCTTTTAAACTATTTAGATCGACTTATGTCAATCTATTTGGTTGTGTGTGTTGGATGTTGATAAACAAGCATATAAAGATATGTAATGAAAAGATAAGAGTAAAAGCACAAAACCACAACGCAGTATTTATAGTGGTTCGGCTACAAGGACACCTTCCTTGCCTACTCCACTCCCGAGTCACCTACTCGAGTTTGTAATCACTACACCAATCTCCTTATGGCGGAGAAGCCTTCACAACGTCGCTTAATCTTTTTCGGTACAAAGCTAAATACCGAGTTCTTTCACACCAAGGCGAACCACACCTAACACAACGTCGCCTACCCTTTATCGGTGCTAGGCTAACCACCGAGTTCTTTCACACCTTAGGTGAACTACACCTTCACAGCGTCGCCTACCCTTTATTAGGTACTAGGCTAAGTACCTAGTTCCATTGCAATGGAGGAACTACTACCACACTACACCAACGACTAATCCCAAAGGAGATCTACTCCTTTACAACATCATCAAGGACATCAATATCCTTGGATCTAATGCTAGTCTATCTAGTACATCGAAACACACCATATCGAATGTACATCTAAGGCACCTTTCACTAATGCCTTTGATTAGATCTACAAGACACCTTTCACTAATGTCTTTGATTAGATCTACAAGACACCTTTCATTAATGTCTTGTGTCTTCACTTCTAAGCACCTTTCACTAATGCTTCTTGTCTTGACTTCTAAGCACCTACCACAAGTGCTTATCCTATGGACGATAGATACCCTTCACTAATATCTTCGTCTTGACACTTGAGACATCTTTCACTAATGTCTTTAACACTACGCTTCTTTGAAGAAAGAAAGGATCATCAACAAGAGGACTTCAATAGCCTTGATGATGAGGAAGCTTGGCAACTCATGGACTTGAGCTTGCTCGACTTCAAAGGTGGTGATCTTCCCTTTAAGAGGAACCTAAAGATCACACAAAAACAAAACTACAAACATAGATCTCTTGGATCTATGGTTAGTGAATTTAACTCGGGGAGAAAGTATGTTAGAGAGGGTAAGATATAATGAAGAAATGGCTCACTATTTATAGAGGAAAAACCTCTTGTTTCCCGGATCCCGGATCCCTTCCACTTGGGATCCGGCTAGCACAAAGCTAGGGATCCGTGGTCCGCTCCTCTTTGCCCATGGGTATTTTGGGTTATGGGTCATGGGTCATGGGTTATGGGTTGATCCATGGTTTTCTATCTAGATACAATGTACCTTAAGGATACATTGAACTTGTGTAAGTGGTATATATAAAACCATGGGTTATGGGTCAAAACCATTTGCTAGTTTTTATCTATTTAGTATATACTTGCTTTTACCCATTTTAGTATATACTTGTTTTACCCATTTTAGTGTACTTAATATAAGTATGTATTAACCCAATATGTAAACACTAGTTGTTGTACATATGTATCTAACTCATAGAGTTACTTAAACTTGTTAAGCCAATATGTAAACACTAGTTGTTGTACATGTGTATCTAAAATATAAAATCACTTAATCTTGTTATAGTGTTTTATGTGAAAACGTAAGTGTGTTATAAAACTATTAGTTCAAACCATTTACGTATTTTATTTGTTTCGTTAATATGATTTTACTTTTGTTATCGACAAAACATTAGAAGATCGTAAAATATAAATAAGCGTTTTTACGGCTTATTTGTATTAACAATCTCCCCTTTTGTTGATGACAAAACATAAAATTATTTTAAGGAAAAGCTAAAATTAAGTAAATGTTTGAATTTATAGTTTTACTTTCTTCTCCCCTTTTGTCGAAACAAAAGTGTTTGAAGAAACTAACACAATTTTATAAGAAAAATTATAAAAGATGTAATGAGAGCAAGTGACGGGAATGGTACTCGTCTTAACTCCCCCTTGACGAGTCCATCCCTTTGAAAAAGGGTGTCAAGAAACTAATTCTAATCTAGTTCATTTGCAACTAACTTATGCAAAGGATTACGTCTATGTGACGGGTGTGCTCCCCCTAGATGATTGCAATATTTGCAATGGGAAGTTATGAAATATAAATCAAATGTTGCAAGTAATTTTGCAACGTATTGTTTTGACACCAAGCTCCCCTAGCTTTAGGATGTCAAAAACTTTACGTGTTAATTGAAAAGCTGCAAAACAAGGGTTAGAAAACAAGTATAATTCACAATTTCCGGCAAATGTGATAAAGAAAAACATTCTGACTTCACGGATCCCACGGTTCCCTTCTAGTAGGGATCCGTCTAAAATATCTTGAGGATCCGTCTGGTGATGACTAAAAACAGCAAAGGTGATATAACAAGTAATGTTATCACACAAATGAGATATGAATACAAAGTAATCATATGCTCAACGAAATAACAAGTAGCATGTAATTCCATTTAATAAAACAAGAGTTATGATATACATGACTCAAAAATAAGAAAATAGACAATACATAACTAGGAATTTCTTAGACCAACTAACGCTTGAAGCTTAGACACCACTATAATCCTCTAGCTCAAGTTATGTTTAGGTTTAATCTCGTCGAAGCGTTCGAGGAGATGATAGAACATAAACGTTGGTCTTCTCGTACTTCATGTATCAAACTTTCAACATGTTGACAATGATAGCAATCTTTGTCATGGCTAGGTAGTGGTGGTGGATGAAATGAAGTGGCTAGATTCAAAGGATCAATTGAAGTGGTTTGAGGAGCCTCGAATGATGGAGGGATTGGTGGAGGTCCATTTAGGAATGGTTCGATCAAGAATGATGATGGTGGTAAAGATGTGTCAACTTCCATAAGGTCGGGTGGTTGACTTTGATGATTTCTTATAATCCAAATGGGATTATATGATGGAAAGCAGCGAAAAGGAAGCCGGAGCAAGTGTTGACTCAACACCTTGATTTTGAATCATTGTTCCTCTAATGAGGAGAATGTTGTCGTGAGCGGATGAGGCGGCCTAGGTGGCAAGTCCTCTAAATTGTAGAGGTGAGGTGATGATTGTGGGGATGTAAAGAGATAGCTCTAGGAACCAATGGTGATGGTTTAGTGGAGATGATATTGTTTGGCCTAGGAGGTATGGTGGTGTTTGGCATAGGTAATTTTGTGGGTACTAACCTTCTAGGAATTGGTTTGATTGGATGATGAAGGTTTGTTGGTTTGACCGGAGATGATTCGGTTGAAGAGATTTCGTGTACAACACGAGCCCTTTTTATGGGTGGTTCTTTGGTGGATAGGTTGTTACTTGGGGTTTTCTCATGATGAGATGATTTGAAGAGATTGCAAAGGCTAAAAGTTAGAATGAGAGTGATGACTATGGAGGTCCTAACAAGGTGGTTTATAAACCAAAAGATTTGGAAAGTGCATTTAAGCTCTAAGCCACTAAGATTCATTGGAATGTGATGATTAGCATGCACAAGAGTCAACTCTGAGAGGTTGTCTTTGTTCTAGGAACTCATTTAAGATGAGATGGAGTGTTTGAGTTGAAATGATTTGTTTTAGTAAGATTTGTCATAGGCATCATCCGGATCCCACGGTTCCCTTCTCGGAGGATCCGTCTAGGCTAGTTCTAGGGATCCGGCGTTGTTGATTTATGAAAGAGTGGAAATGATGTTTCTAAGATCCTAGATCTACATCACCTTGAGTGTTTCGGTTCTCTAAGTGTTTTAAATGAAGGGGTGCTTAAGTGTTTGAGGCAATGAGTGGTGTAGCTAATGATTGTTATTTATGGAAGGATTTGGAACTTTCAACAAGTACCAATGGATGAGCAAGGATGACATTAAAGATGTCAATTGAAGTTAAATGAAACTAAATGATCCTAGAGATCAGGTTGTGTCTTAGGATTATGTTTTGGAAAATATCCTAATGGTTATGAGATGGGAAAAACTAGGATTTGATCAACTTTGATCAATTTTGAGGTGAGATTGATTAATGATCAATATTGTCATAATCGAAGGATTTCTAACCTAGTTGTGAGAGATCATATAAGAAGAATAAAGTGTGAGTTTTGGGAGCGGAAGAGTGATGGATTTGAAATGGTAGATCTAACAGAGCCTTAGAATGTGATCTATGTGAGTTGGAAAGAGTAGGAAAGGTCAACCTATCTTGATAAAGTCTTAATCAATCTTAAGACACTATGTTTAGCTTAGTGTGAGGTGTTCTAAGGGATGTGTTTGACATATAATGCTTGCAATTGCATTTTACATTTCTTGGGATCCCACGGTTCCCTAGATGTAGGGATCCGTTTAGTACAACATTTGGGATCCGTCTATCGCTAGACAGAACCTTTACTAAAGGTATGCAATGATCATGACAGGTGCATTATATTCCAAGCTTTGTTTAAAGGAGTTCTAAAACTAGGATATCAAATGTAAGATGTGTTATTTCATGAAAGAAATAGGATTACATTGATAACTAATGAGTAGAGTAGAATTGATCCTATTTGACTATTCTAGGTTCCTTGAGTGTCTTCACTAGGAGGATCATTATGTGATTGATGGGTATTGGTGGAATCATGAATGAAGAAAGTCTTCATGAGAGATATGTTTAGCGGTTCCATCATCTTGTTCACAAGTACGTACAACGGACTTTGAAATTGAGGATGGAAGTGCATAACATTGTGATAGGCGTGTCAAGAACATTCCATAAGGGATGAGTTTATTCTTGGAGCCTTGAAGATTTGCAATTAGCCTTGCGAAGAAGTAGGCGAGATTGTATGGTTGTTGTGTTAGCAAACGATTACAACATGTGAGCACAACAAGCGGGAAGAATATCTCGATTTCCCTAAGACTCCAAACATTTTCACGTAGAATAAGAGCGCGAGCTTATACTCTTCTCGGATATCCGTGTATGGATAATGTTTGGATTGGAGTAATATGGTCGAGGTTTGCATATCATGCGTGTTAATTCTTCGGAGAGGTATGTGTGAACAATATGGGCTATTTTCTTCACGAAAATTGAAGAGAATCAAGAGACCAATCTTGGTGAAGGCACATTGTCCATGGTTTGGAATTCGGAGGATGTGAGCAAAATGCCCAAGGCTTAAAGTGAATTTTGGTTTTGATATAAAACCAAAGAGATAAAGCGATCCTCGTTACGAGCGAGTTCCACTTGATGGAAGAATTCCATTATGAACCTTGGACATATCTTCTCGTTAATTTCAAGAAGACATTCTAGTCCTATGGCTCGGAAGGAGGTATTGATACCTTCTTGAATTGTAGAGAGGTGTCTGTCGTCCTTCATGGAAGTGACGGTTTCGAGATTATTGAACCCACGGACATGATTGCGGTGTGTTGGGCTCAAGGAAATGTTCGGGGTGTAGACGCTAGTGGTGAAAAATCAAACTCGTATTCATGCGTCATAGTTGAACCTATAGAGTGATGGGTTAATAAGGAAGGCGTTTATGGTCAACCTATAATAATCTAACGTTTTACTAGATATTCTATTAACAATTAGTATTTAGCTAACTCATGGTTTTGAAGCTCTAGTGGATTATTATTTTTAGAAAGATAGTGATTTTAATCTTGCATGAAAACTGTTTTCGATGGGGCGGATCCTCGGTTCCTTTTCAAAGGGATCCGGCTAGTGTAACTTCAGGGATCCGTGGATGCAGTAATATGAAACCGGTTTTAATAAAAACATAGGTTTTACGGTTATTGTACCATGAAGTATGTTTTATCCTACATTTTCTTTTAGCATGCATACATGACATCTAATGTATCACGAAAGAATATAACACATATAGATCAAAAGAAATGAAACACACATAATAACACAAACATCCTAGATAAAATAGATAATCAATAATATTGCATTTCAATGCTAAGGATGATACAAAGGATTGGGTAAATGACCCCAATATAGATTAACAACACAAAGTAAATGTCTCCGTATGTGAACTTCATCATAGGGAACACAAGTGCGATGAGTGTTAGGGCGATGAGCACGAGTGCGATGTAAACCATGTTGATGACGGATCTTCTTGGTTTAGGAAGAGATGGAATGAGGAGGAAGATGAAGTTTTTGAATGAGAGGAATTTTGAAATTGGAAAATTTGAAAAGTGAGGATTGAAAAAGTGGGCGTCAGTGGGTTTATTAATAGGGAAGGAGAAATTTTTGAAATTCGTGTTTATGTTTTATTAGAAGAAATAAAGCATAAGCTCTACATATTATGACTATAGGCGAGAAAAAATAACACGTATGTGAAATAAGCTTCCTAACGAGCTACATGTAAATCATGTGTAAACACAAAAATCTACTCAAATAAAAGCCTAGCAAATAACACTTATATACTAAACAAGTATCATTTAGATATAAGTAGAAAGTCATACCTCGAATGCACTTAGGAATGTCTTTTACAAATGACAAATGTCACTTAGGCGATTCCCGCTCCTTTGCGTCTAAGATACCTTCTTAAGGAAGGTATTCTTGTTACCAAGCAACTCCTAAAGCTTGGTGGGTATGAGCTTTGACTAATCAATATCACAAGGAAGATTAGTGCAATTAAAAATATATATATATAAAAATGTTGTTATCAACTCAACATCCAAACATATAGTTTTGAAAAACATGGTGTTTGTTTTATGAAAAACCTTCTTTGTAGTTTTCAATTAACTATGGATCGTATCAAGTTTTTAAAGTACAATATACTTCAAGAAACTTGGTAACGAAGCTCGATGCCAATTGTGGAAAACTAGAAGGGGGTTGAATAGTTTTACCAATTAAAACTTCCTTTTAAACTATTTAGATCGACTTATGTCAATCTATTTGGTTGTGTGTGTTGGATGTTGATAAACAAGCATATAAAGATATGTAATGAAAAGATAAGAGTAAGAAGCACAAAACCACAACGCAGTATTTATAGTGGTTCGGCTACAAGGACACCTTCCTTGCCTACTCCACTCCCGAGTCACCTACTCGAGAGTTTGTAATCACTACACCAATCTCCTTATGGCGGAGAAGCCTTCACAACGTCGCTTAATCTTTTTCGGTACAAAGCTAAATACCGAGTTCTTTCACACCAAGGCGAACCACACCTAACACAACGTCGCCTACCCTTTATCTGATGCTAGGCTAACCACCGAGTTCTTTCACACCTTAGGTGAACTACACCTTCACAACGTCGCCTACCCTTTATTAGGTACTAGGCTAAGTACCTAGTTCCATTGCAATGGAGGAACTACTACCACACTACACCAACGACTAATCCCAAAGGAGATCTACTCCTTTACAACATCATCAAGGACATCAATATCCTTGGATCTAATGCTAGTCTATCTAGTACATCGAAACACACCATATCGAATGTACATCTAAGGCACCTTTCACTAATGCCTTTGATTAGATCTACAAGACACCTTTCACTAATGTCTTTGATTAGATCTACAAGACACCTTTCATTAATGTCTTGTGTCTTCACTTCTAAGCACCTTTCACTAATGCTTCTTGTCTTGACTTCTAAGCACCTACCACAAGTGCTTATCCTATGGACGATAGATACCCTTCACTAATATCTTCGTCTTGACACTTGAGACATCTTTCACTAATGTCTTTAACACTACGCTTCTTTGAAGAAAGAAAGGATCATCAACAAGAGGACTTCAATAGCCTTGATGATGAGGAAGCTTGGCAACTCATGGACTTGAGCTTGCTCGACTTCAAAGGTGGTGATCTTCCCTTTAAGAGGAACCTAAAGATCACACAAAACAAAACTACAAACATAGATCTCTTGGATCTATGGTTAGTGAATTTAACTCGGGGAGAAAGTATGTTAGAGAGGGTAAGATATAATGAAGAAATGGCTCACTATTTATAGAGGAAAAACCTCATTTCCCGGATCCCACGGATCCCTTCCACTGGGATCCGGCTAGCACAAAGCTAGGGATCCGTGGTCCGCTCCTCTTTGCCCATGGGTATTTTGGGTTATGGGTCATGGGTCATGGGTTATGGGTTGATCCATGGTTTTCTATCTAGATACAATGTACCTTAAGGATACATTGAACTTGTGTAAGTGGTATATATAAAACCATGGGTTATGGGTCAAAAACCATTTGCTAGTTTTATCTATTTAGTATATACTTGCTTTTACCCATTTTAGTATATACTTGTTTTACCCATTTTAGTGTACTTAATATAAGTATGTATTAACCCAATATGTAAACACTAGTTGTTGTACATATGTATCTAACTCATAGAGTTACTTAAACTTGTTAAGCCAATATGTAAACACTAGTTGTTGTACATGTGTATCTAAAATATAAAATCACTTAATCTTGTTATAGTGTTTTATGTGAAAACGTAAGTGTGTTATAAAACTATTAGTTCAAACCATTTACGTATTTTATTTGTTTCGTTAATATGATTTTACTTTTGTTATCGACAAAACATTAGAAGATCGTAAAATATAAATAAACGTTTTACGGCTTATTTGTATTAACATGATGAGATGACAAAAGGTTAGTGAGATAAAAGTCTCTAGTTGATGAGAATTAAGTTGTGGATGGTGACTAAGAAGTCCTAACAAGGTGGCTTATAAAAGGAAGGATTTGGCAAGTGCATTCAAGGCTTAAACCACTAAGATCCTTTTGTAATGCAATGATTTGCATGCAAAAGAGTCAACTTCAGAGTTGCACTGATCAAGGAGTTTAATTAAGACAAGATGGAGTGTTCAGGTTAGCAAGGAGAGCTTGAAATGATTGTTTTATCTAGAGTTAGATGAATCATCACCGGTTCCCACGGTTCCCTCCAATGAGGGATTCGCCTAGGCTAATCCTAGGGATCCGCTCTCGTGACCAAGAAAAGAGGAAATGATGTTTTAAGGTCTAGTAGCTATACATCTTGAGTGTTTCGGTCTCCTTAAGTGTCTTAAATGAAAGGGACTTAATTGATCAAGGGCAATGAGTGATGGTAGCTAATGATTGCCTTTTATGGAAGAGAATGGGACTTTATGAGCACCAATGGATGATCAAGGATGACACTAGGAGATATGAGAGTGTCAAGTGGTGTTAAATGATCCTAGAGATTAGATGGAAACTTAGGATAAATTTGGAAAATTCCTTAAAAATAATAAGAAATGAAAAACTAGTTTTTGACCCATTTTGAGGTAAAGATGACTAAAATCAATTTGCTAAAATTGAGAGAATTATAAAACTAGATGTGTTGACATGTGAGAAATGATGTGTGAGTATTGGAGCGGAAGGATGATGAGTTTTGGTGAAATGAAAAATCAAAAAGCACCTTGAGTGTGATCCTAAATTAGCTATAAGTGAGTGTGATACTTACTGAGTTTGAGGAAGGCTTAAGTGGTTCTAAAACATTATATTTAGCTAGTATGAAGTGGTATAAGGTAATGGTTTATTGTATGGATATCTGTGATTCGTGTAAAGTAAACACAAATATCAATATATCAAATTAACCGTAAAATTCGACAAATTAACCCTTTAGGAAAAAGGTCAACGTGCCAAACCTCACGGGTGTGATAAAGTGATACCGGAAAGTGATTTCCCGGTCGTGTCCCAACGAGGTGTGAATGGAAGGATTCGTTGAGTTTCGTGATTTGAACTTGAATTGGTTTTAATGATTTGGATTTGATTACGATTCTACAATTTAATTAACGGAAAGTAGTTAAGGCAAGGGAACCCTAATAAACTACAAAATAACTACTACTAAGCCTAAGAAATGATAAAATGAAGCTACACTAAGTCCTAGGGTGCTAAAACGTAAAACGTAAAACCCAAAACAACCCGAGCCATAAACGTAAAAGTTTTGCGCTTTAAGGGCTACGGTGTGAAATCAATTTTCCTACGCTCTATTTGACTAAAAATAATTTTAGGAAAAGCGGAATATTTTTCGACTTTTAAATTATTTTCTACGAATTAAAAACTAATTAACACTAATTAAATGATTAAAATAGAAAACTAATATAGAAAAATCAAAATTTAATGAAAACTATTTTATAACTAGACCGACCTAAGAAAACTGCTAAAACTGAAAAAGCTAATGGAATAAGCAGTCTAGTAAGCAAAACTAGTGAATAAGCTAAATCAGACAAAAAGGTATTTAACTAATTAACTAAAGGATTCCTAAACGTGAAAGTCCCAAGGGCGCAGTGGTTGAGTGGTGTTGTGTTGTGGTCGTGGAAGGCTAGAGGTCACAGGTTCGAATCCTGGCCTCTACCCTTTTTGCAAAACATTTTTTTTCTTGATTTTCTTTTTGAAACTTGTTTATAGGATCAAAATAAAGAGATTTTGTAAAAACTTTTTGTGTGAAAAGGTTTAGAATAAGCAGTTAAAACTGCTTATTCCAAACAGTGGACAGCAAAGCAAAACAAACACCCTTTTAGACCTCAGTCCTTATCCAACCAAACACCCATTTAGAATCCCTTAATTTCACCAGTCAAGCAGTAGAATTAATAAGCCAACTATGAAGTCAAATAAGCTAAACCAAGCTCACCTAAATCTAAATAAGCTAGAACACCTAACTATAGGAAAACAGTTGGCATTAGTCTACTCTAAGGAAAATCCTAAAGCCAAGGAAATAGGAGTAAGCATATAAAGGATGGAATAAGTACTAAACAAGCTAAAGTAAGCTAAGGTTAACCTATCTTAATCCAATCAAGCTAAGAACACTTAAAAATCTAAATAAGCGTAAACAAAACCCGATAAGCACCGAAAAGAATGAGTCACAGATCATCACTGGTGCATTGAGATGTAACAGCGCGGGCACTTTTGGAGCTTAATCTAAATAAGCTAGAGATTAAAACAACCTCTGAGCTTCTGGCCACTCAAAGTCCACCTGGCCAACTGCCTTTTGCCCCCCTTAGCTGATCTGATATAAGCTGAGTACAGCTTAAAAATAAGCTGCAAAAAAAAGTAAAACAACTGTGGACAGAGCATTAGTTAGCCACCCATTTTGACCCATAAGCAGACCCATCAAAACATTTTTTTGATTTTTTTTCTTTTGACTGAAGTTAGATAACCTAGTGAACTTGTGATTTTTATTTTTTTCAATTTTCTATCCCCACCTAAATTTGCTTAATCAGCTATGCAAAACTGAGGAAACTCAAGTTTTTTTTCTTTTTCTTGAAAAACAGATGACGCTTAATTCCTTTGAAACTTTGTAAAATTCTCTTCAGACTCAAACAACTTATCTAGGATACTCAAAATAAGTTTGACTTTAGTGGTCAAAGTAGGTAAAATTGGTTTTGACCCGTTTACAAGCAACAACCAAACACCCTTATGCAAAAAGCTTAAGCTACCATTTTTCTAGATTGGTTTACAAATCTTTTGACTACCTTTCATTAAGCTAAAACAAACATTAAACAGAACATGAAACTTAAAAACAGAACTTCCATTGATTTTAAAAGGAAATTACAATAAAGCTTAAAAATACAAGAAAACTAAAAATTATTTTAGAAAACTAGGGGTGCCTTATAACTGGCTACATCATGTCCTATTTATACTACTCTCTGGTCTTCAAGGTCTTCACTTGATGTTGTGCTTGTTTTGTGAGTGAAAACAAGCCAAGGTTCCAACTTTGTGCTTTTGAAGTTGATCCAAGCCATTGATCAATTAGGTATAGATGAGAATGAATCCAAGCCATTGGTTAGTTTCTTGAGCTGTGGATTGGTGAGGTGGCAATGGAAAAAGGGATAGTGGGT
Organism: Chrysanthemum lavandulifolium; assembly: GCA_022545495.1. Taxonomy (NCBI): domain Eukaryota; kingdom Viridiplantae; phylum Streptophyta; class Magnoliopsida; order Asterales; family Asteraceae; genus Chrysanthemum; species Chrysanthemum lavandulifolium. The sequence continues at coordinate 94,638,141 of CM040238.1, forward strand.
TTGGGATTAGGGATTATTTGGGTAAAGAAGGTTAAGGTGGTTTGGGGTGTGGTGAAGTTGGGTAAAAGGGTCACCGCAGTTGAGTGTTTTGGGAAGCGAGAAAAGGAGAAAGAATCTAGGTTCTTGGTTTTGTTTGGGCGGGAAGGGGAAGAAGAAGGCAGGTGTGGGTTGGGTTTTTGTTATCAGTTGACTCGGGTAGAATAGGTTGACGAGGTATTGGGTTAGGATTGACTTGGACAGGGTAGTGGGTTTGGATATTGGGCCAATGGTTTAGACTTAGGATTAACAATGGAATCCATTTAATAGTTAAGGACCATAGTTGCCAAACCGAAAATCCATGGACCATTCATGAAATTCGAAAATGTAATCCAAGGTCCATACTTGTGAATCTCAAATAAGTTGAGGACCATTTTTGCCAATTGTGAAATTCCAAGGACTAAACTTGACAATTTTAAAAATCCAGGGATCAAAACCAATTTCTCAAACTTTTGAAATTTTTCACCAAAGGACTAATTATGACAACTTATGATTTCAAAAGGACCTTTGGTGACTTTTCTTTTAAAATACGTGCTCGTGGACTATTTCATCAATTTTTGAAAGACGGGGACCTAAACCGCCAATTATGCAAACTTTGCTCGTTTTTCATCCGATTTTAAAATTTTGCATCCGAAACATATAAAACACAATTTTGAGATATTTTCAAGATTTTGATGCATATCGGAGTGTTTTTAGATGTTTTGCGCTTCGGATTGACTAAAATGATGAGTGAATAAGACTCATCAAATCCCCACACTAAAACATTGCTAGTCCCTAGCAATCTTTTGAGAAAACTTAATGGATTTGAATCTCTTTACCAAAATCCATTACTCGAGTAGCCAAATGTTTCAGTTCAAGTAAGAACCATGGTACACCGATAACCATGTGATTTTGAGCAAACCACCGACTTTCAACGGTTTTGATTTGTCTTTACCGTGCCGCTTGCTTCGGACTAGCCAACTCTTAGATAAATTATCAATATTATCTTTGGTGAGCCGATTACCAATTATGGTTTTCCAACCGCCTTTACCACAAGCCATAAACTTATGGGCTAGCCAACTCTTCACTAATTAAAGATATGGTGAAATGAACACCATACAATTTTGGGAAAATTGCAAGTCAACGGATTTGAGACATCTTTACCAAGAGCCGTTTGCTCTCGGATTAGCCAATCCTTTTGTTTATTAGACATGGCGGATCGATAATCAGAATCCGAGTAAGTGCAAAACACTTACTCCCAAAAAAATTTTTGCCAAAACGGGAATAAGATGGTAAAACATATGATAAAATTTGTGAGAATTCCCCACACTAGAAATGAATATTGCCCTCAATATTCAAAGTACCGCGGTTATGCCGAACCGAGAACGTAAAAGGAAATACTACGGCCATTATTTGAATTTTTTTTTTTTTTTTTTTTTTGAAAATTTTTATACAACAATGGGGCAACTCCCACACTAGGGTTGTAGAAAGTAGAAAGAAGTCGAAATACGGTGAAAACCCATATGCGTGCATCGTTTTTGATTCCCGAGTCGCTAGCTTGACTCGATCCCCGCATTCATTGGTTCATGGGAAAGTTTGTAGATCCGGACAACGAAGGATGGTATGTCCCTCCAAAATAATGCTTCAATCTATGTCCATTCACCTTGAAGTTTGGTCCGTCGGTTTGAGATAACTCGACGGTGCCATATGGAAAAACTTTGGCAATGGTGAATGGACCGTCCAACGGGTCTTAAGTTTCCCAGAAGATTTTCAATCTAGAATTGAAAAGAAGGACTCGGTCACCGACGCTGAAAACGCGGTTCTTAATCTTTGAGTCATGGATCTTCTTTGTCTTTTCCTTGTAAATCAATGAGTTTTCGAGGCTTGATCACGGAGTTCATTTAATTCATTGAGTTGAACTTTCCGATGATCACCCGCGACTTAAGGTCAAAATTAGCATGCTTCAAGGCCCAATAGGCTTTATGCTCGAGCTCGATCGGGAGATGACACGCCTTTCCATACATAAGCTTGTAAGGAGTACACCCGATGGGTGTTTTGAAAGCGGTGCGGAAGGCCCAAAGTGCATCTTCAAGTTTGTCCGACCAAGAGGCATGGTTTTCACCTACGGTCCTCTCCAAGATTCTTTTCAAGCCACGATTCGAAACTTCCACTTGCCCACTAGTTTGTGGGTGATACACGGTAGAAAGACGGTGAGTGACACCGTACTTAAGCATGACTTTTGCGAATTGGTCGTTGCAAAGTGCGCACCGCGATCACTAATGATGGCACGGGAGTTCAAACGGTAAAGAGAGACTTCGAAACTTCACAACTACTCGGGCGTCGTTGGTGGGGAGCGCTGCTTCCACCCATTTAGACAAGTAATCGACCGCCACGTATATACTTGTTCCTCGAGAAGACGGAACGGACCCATAAAGTCAATGCCCCAAACGCCAAAGATCTCGCACACTTGAATGGCATTTTGAGGCATTTCATCTCTTTAGAGATGTTGCTATGACGTTGGCAAGAGTCGCAAGATTTGACGAGGTCATGGGCATCTTTGTAAATCGTGGGCCAATAGAAATCGGAATCAAACACCTTCTTGGCGGTGTAGTTCGGGCCATGATGTCCCCGTGGGTCCATTATGACAAGCCTTGAGAATTTCATCGCTTTGGCCGTGAACACACCGTCGGATGACTTGATCCGCACAAACCTTAAACAAGAAGGGTCGTCCGAAAATAATGCTTAACATCTTTGAAAAATTTGTTCTTTGTTGGGACGACATCCCTTTCACAACAAAGTTACCCGCATGATAGTTTGCAAAGTCGGCAAACCATGGGTACTCAATTTTCATGATGAGATACCACATTAAGTGTTTCGAGAGAAACGTTTCATTTATTTCCTTTTTCTCGAGCACACCTTGATGTGGATTTTCAAGACGAGAGAGATGATCACCGCTAGGTTCTCCGCTCCTTTTTATCACGGATAATGATATCAAATTCTTGTAGGAGGAGAACCCATCGAGCAATCTCGGCTTTGCATCTTGCTTAGCAAAGAGATATTTGAGAGCCGAGTGATCCGTATACACTATGCTTTTGGACAAGATCAAGTATGGCCGAAACTTCGAAAGCATACACCACGGCTAGTAATTCTTTCTCCGTCGTAGTGTAATGTGCTTGAGCTTGGTCAAAGTTTTGCTAGCATAATGTATAGGTCGGAAATGTTTTGATCTTCGTTGCCCCAAAACGACACCTATGGCGAAATCACTTGCGCCGCACATAAGCTCAAATGGTAATTCCCAATCGGGGGCAACTAGAATTGGTGCTTCCGTGAGCTTCTTCTTAAGAGTTTGAAAAGCTTCAACGCACTCACTAGAGAAGATGAAAGGAGTATCCTTTTCAAGAAGTCGGGTCATAGGCCTGGATATCTTCGAAAAATCTTGAATGAAACGACGATAGAATCCGGCATGACCAAGGAAACTTCTAACTCCTTTGACGGTTGTGGGAGGAGGTAATTTTGAAATGACATCGACTTTAGCTTTGTCAACCTCAATCCCGCTCTTAGAAATCTTATGGCCAAGGACAATGCCTTCTTTGACCATAAGTGACATTTCTCCCAATTTAGACTAAGATTCGTGTTTTCACAACGCTCAAGCATCTTGTCCAAATGGGAGAGACATGTTTGAAAAGAATCCCAAAGACCGAAAAATCATCCATAAAGACTTCCATAGTCTTTTCGATCATGTCATGGAAAATGGCCATCATACACCTTTGAACGCATCGAGCATTACACAAGCGAAAGGCATGCGCTCGGTAAGCAAATGTTCCATAAGGACATGTGAATGTGGTCTTTTCTTGATCTTGTGGGTCAATGGAATTTGAAGTAACCCGAGAAACCATCGAGAAAACAATAGTATTCGCTTTCCGCTAATCTCTCAAGCATTTGGTCCATGAAGGGTAATGGAAAGTGGTCTTTACGGTGGCTTCATTTAACTTTCGATAGTCAATGCAAACACGCCATCCCGTAACCAATCGAGTAGGAATCAACTCGCTTTCATCATTTTCAACAACGGTAATGCCACCTTTTTGGGCACACAATGAACGGGCTAACCTAAGGACTATCCAAGATAGGGTAAATCAATCCCAAGATCGAGAAGTTTTATGACTTCCGCTTTGATAACCTCATGAATTTTAGGATTCACCCTTCTTTGGTGTTGAACCGCGGTTTGAAGTCATCTTCCATGAGGATCTTGTGTGTACAAAATCTCGGTCAATACCCTTGATGTCGGAAAGGTTCCAAGCGATGGCTCGCTTGTGTGACTTCAAAACCTTTATGAGAGCGGATTTTCATCCTCACTCAAGTCTTTAGCAATGATGACGGGTGATTTATTGTCACCCTCTAAAAATGCATACTCGAGATGGGGTGGTAAGTCCTTAAGTTCGACCTTGGGAGGATCATTAGATTTTTCAATCGTTTTGATTTCCTCTTTATGAAGTTCTTGAGGAGGGAGTGATGAAGGATCTTCATTGAGCATCTTCTCGATGAGAAGTATATCTCCTCAATGTCGATGGGAGCGTGATCTATTTCCCATGGAATGTAATCACTAGCCAAGTATGCTTCAATCTCTTCCAAAATAAAGTCACTTCCTCAAACGGAGTGAGGGAGGGAAGAGAGAGCAACAATAGGATCAACCGGTGGGATTGCCACCGAGAATCCAAGAATTTCTTGAGAATACCTCCGACACAATGTCAAGGACATCAATTTTGTTGACGGAATTGTCTTCATAATCGGGGAGTATTTCGTAACTTGATTGAGATTGAAGGTAACGGCTTCCTTGTTTACCCGCAAAGTGATTTCCCTTCATCAACATCGATCAATGCCCGACCTGCTTTTAAGAAGCACCTCCCAAGGATGAGGGGTACTGGGATCGGCATCAAATTCGACAACAACAAAGTCGGTGAAATGAAACTTGCCTACTTTCAAATACATCCTCGGCTATACCTAGCGGACGAGAACTTGTACGGTCCGCAAGCTCGAGGATCATACATGTAGGTGTAAGCGGAGGTAATGAAAGCTTTTTCCACATGGAGTGTGGCATCAAGTTAATGCTAGCGCCAAGATTGGCCAAAGCGAGCATTGAACTATGCCTTGAAAATCACATGGGATGAGAAATTTTCCGGTCTCCTAACTTTTCGGAAGCTTTTAAGGATAACCACGAACAATTTTCGCTCAAAGAAGTTTTAGCCATTTCGAAATCTTTTCTTTGTTATTCAACAAATTCTTGATTGTTGGACCGAACTTTGGCATTAGAAGAAGAGCGTCCGCGAAACTAATCTCGGTGCAAATCTTGAAAGATTTGGATAAGCTTCTCCATTTGTTGACTAGTCTTATCACGGAGTTTTTGGTCATTAAGCCTTGAAGGATAAGGAAGTGAAGGCTTAGGAGTGGTCATCGAACAACGGGTTCGAATTGGAGGTAAGACCACCGGAGATTGGACTTGTGCGGTACTTCGGGCTTGAGTTTTGCACCTTGTCCTTTGATATCTCGGTTTCTCGCTCCACATCCCTCACCGGAGAAGGATTAGGCATCGAGGGTCCTCATAAGACTTACCACTGGGTGGCAATAGCATTCAATTCACCTTTGGGTTGGGAATGGTATTACTCGGAAGAGCACCAAGTTGAAGCTTGATTCTTTTGACTCATGAGACTAGCAATCATGCTTTCAATCTTGCTATGAGATTGATCAATCTTGTTACTAGTAGCTCTAAGCTCGGAAGTGAAATCATTCTTCAAAGTGGTAATTTGATTTTGCATGGACACCATTTTAGCTTCATTGCTTTTGATGTAATTAGCAATGTCCATGGAAGCTTGAGGAGGTTGGGCATGCACATTTTGTTGAGGAGCTTGGAATCGGTTTTGATTGAAATTTCCTTGATTTTGAAAACCTTGATTTTGAAAATTCGATTCGACTGATTTTGATTGAACCGATTATTTCTATTTTGCACATTTTGATTGTTCGATTTTGATTAAACCCGGTGGTCCAAGGAAATTGTTAGAACGATAGTGAGAAGGTTTCGGTCCCTCGGTTGGTAGGAATTACCTCCGTATTGTAGGAACCGTGTTGGCATAAACGCCTCTTGAGTGAAGCCACCGGAGGTCGGACACTCAAAATAAGGGTGTGGACCACCACAAGTTTCACAACTCTTGTTTACGACATTCACTTGTTGATTGTTATTATTTTGACTCATTTTAAGTACTGGCAGGGATATTTCTTCAATCTTTTGGTTAGAGTCGTGAATTCCGAGGAGGAAGGGTGGTAGATCTCCTTGACTCACTCCTCTCTACCGAGGAATCCCAATAATTGTGGTGGGCGTCATGTTTTCAATGAGATCATAGCACTCTTCGGTCGCCTTTTCATAAAGGTACCACCGGCAAGCAGATTGATTGTGTCACGATGTCTCAATGTTAACCCGTTATAGAACGTATCTATTTGGGTGACAAGCAACATATTGTGGTTCGACATCAATCAATCGAAAGCTTATAGCGCTCCATGCCTCAAATAAGGACTCATCGGGATGTCGCCGAAAATTATCGATTTCATTCCGTAGTTTCGCCACCATCGACGGTGGAAAATATTTCGCCAAGAATTTGGAGACCATTTCATCGAAACTATGGATTGAGTTCTTGGGAAGACGATCAAACCATGCGATGGCATGAAGCGCCAAGGAATATGGAAAGAGGTATAAGCGGCGGGCGCCATCGGTGACCCCATTTTGCTTCATACTTTGGGTGACGGTGAGAAATTTGTCGAGATGCTTGTTGGCATCGTCACCCGTGATCCGTGAAATTGGCAAAACTTTGGACTTGTTGAATCATGTGATGCTTAAGTCCAAAATCCGCGGCCTCGATGTTGACCGGGCAATTGGACCGCCCGCCCATCCATCGCTGGTTGGCAAAGCTCCTCCATCGCTCGGAGATCGGGAGCTTGATTTTGTGGACCGTGTTGTTGGACTTGAGGTCCGCTCCTAGGTTATGTGTCATTGTGATTTGTTCGACAGACGTATCTCTGCACGCTTGCTTGGTTACGGTTACGCTCTACGAGCTTGCGAGCGAGCGCATGCACTTCCAAAACAACACTTTCAATTAAAACAAGACCGAGGCAAAACAACAAAGAACTTAAACCAATAATCCCACGTGAAATGATCACTTATAAGTAAAACGCACAAAGGAGCGGAGAGACTTTGTAGGTCGTAAGCTTATTAAAACCCGCTCTTTTCAAACCAATTTAATGTCGCCGCCCTTATACCCTCACACGCTTTGTTAAACCGATAAAAGTAAACCAAAACACGAGCGACACAAAGGCAAGTTTTAAATCTTTAGTTCGGGAACTTATAATGATAACACCTCGCTTAAGAATGTTATATTGATTGTGTCTTCTATTTATTTAAAACAACAAGAAAAATCTTTTGTATTTTTAATCTTTTACATATATATACAAAGAAAAGAAAAATATTTTGTATTTTTTTATTTTTATAAAACAATAACTTCACGAGGAAGGTTCTTCAAGTCACTAATCGCAAAACTTCACGATATTGTCGCAACACACTTCCCGGCAGTGGCGCCAAAATTTGATTCGTAGAAGTAAACACAAATATCAATATATCAAATTAACCGTAAAATTCGACAAATTAACCCTTTAGAAAAAGGTCAACGTGCAAACCTCACGGTGTGATAAAGTGATACCGGAAAGTGATTTCCGGTCGTGTCCCAACGAGGTGTGAATGGAAGGATTCGTTGAGTTTCGTGATTTGAACTTGAATTGGTTTTTAATGATTTGGATTTGATTACGATTCTACAATTTAATTAACGGAAAGTAGTTAAGGCAAGGAACCCTAATAAACTACAAACTAACTACTACTAAGCCTAAGAAATGATAAAATGAAGCTACACTAAGTCCTAGGGTGCTAAAACGTAAAAACGTAAAAACCGGCAAACAACCCGAGCCATAAACGTAAAAGTTTTGCAATTTAAGGGCTACGGGTGTGAAATCAATTTTCCTACGTTCTATTTGACTAAAAATAATTTTAGGAAAAAGCGGAATATTTTTTCGACTTTTAAATTATTTTCTACGAATTAAAAACTAATTAACACTAATTAAATGATTAAAAATAGAAAACTAATATAGAAAAATCAAAATTTAATGAAAACTATTTTATAACTAGATCGACCTAAGAAAACCGCTAAAAGCGAAAAAGCTAATGGAATAAGCGGTCTAGTAAGCAAAACTAGTGAATAAGCTAAATCGCTTACAAAAAGGTATTTAACTAATTAACTAAAGGATTCCTAAACGTGAAAGTCCCAAGGCGCAGTGGTTGAGTGGTGTTGTGTTGTGAACCGTGGAAGGCTGAGGTCACGTGTTCAATCCCGGCCTCTACCCTTTTGCAAAACATTTTTTTCTTGATTTTCTTTTGAAACTTGTTTATAGGATCAAAATAAAGAGATTTTGTAAAACTTTTTGTGTGAAAGGTTTAGAATAAGCGCTTAAAGCGCTTATTCCAAACAAAGGACGAAAAGCAAAACAAACACCCTTTAGACCTCGAGATATGCCTTATCCAACCAAACACCCATTTAGAATCCCTTAATTTCACCAATAAAAAGCAAGAGAATTAATAAGCCAACTATGAAGTCAAATAAGCTAAACCAAGCTCACCTAAATCTAAATAAGCTAGAACACCTAACTATGGAAAAGCAGCTGGCATTAGTCTACTCTAAGGAAAATCCTAAAGCCAAGGAAATAGGAGTAAGCATATAAAGGATGGAATAAGTACTAAACAAGCTAAAGTAAGCTAAGGTTAACCTATCTTAATCCAATCAAGCTAAGAACACTTAAAAATCTAAATAAGCGTAAACAAAACCCGATAAGCATCGAAAAGAATGAGTCGCAGATCTCATCGGTGCATTGAGATGTAACAGTGCCAAGGGCACTTTGGAGCTTAATCTAAATAAGCTAGAGATTAAAACAACCTCTCGAGCTTCGCCACCAAAGTCCACCGCCAACCGCTTTTGCCCCTTAGTCGATCCGATATAAATTGAGTACAACTTAAAAATAAGTCGCAAAAAAGTAAAACAACCGTGACGAGCATTAGTTAGCCACCCATTTTGACCCATAAGCAGACCCATCAAAACATTTTTTTGATTTTTTTCTTTTGACTGAAGTTAGATAACCTAGTGAACTTGTGATTTTTATTTTTTTCAATTTTCTATCCCCACCTAAATTTGCTTAATCAGCTATGCAAAACTGAGGAAACTCAAGTTTTTTTTCTTTTTCTTGAAAAACAGATGACGCTTAATTCCTTTGAAACTTTGTAAAATTCTCTTGACTCAAACAACTTATCTAGGATACTCAAAATAAGTTTGACTTTAGTGGTCAAAGTAGGTAAAACCGGTTTTGACCCAAGTACTAGCAACAACCAAACACCCCCGATGCAAAAGCTTAAGCTACCATTTTCTAGATTGGTTTACAAATCTTTTGACTACCTTTCATTAAGCTAAAACAAACATTAAATGTAACATGAAACTTAAAAAATAAAAACTTCCATTGATTTTAAAAGGAAATTACAATAAAGCTTAAAAGTACAAGAAAACTAAAAATTATTTTAGAACACTAGGGTGCCTTATAACCGGCTACATCATGTCCTATTTATACTACTCTACTTGGTCTTCAAGGTCTTCACTTGATGTTGTGCTTGTTTTGTGAGTGAAAACAAGCAAGGTTCCAACTTTGTGCTTTTGAAGTTGATCCAAGCCATTGATCAATTAGGTATAGATGAGAATGAATCCAAGCCATTGGTTAGTTTCTTGACAGGGATTGGTGAGGTGGCAATGGAAAAAGGGATAGTGGGTTTGGGATTAGGGATTATTTGGGTAAAGAAGGTTAAGGTGGTTTGGGGTGTGGTGAAGTTGGGTAAAAGGGTCACCGCAGTTGAGTGTTTTGGGAAGGAGAAAAGGAGAAAGAATCTAGGGTTCTTGGTTTTGTTTGGGCGGGAAGGGAAGAAGAAGAAGCAGGGTTGGGTTTTGTTATCGCTGACTCGGGTAGAATAGGTTGACCGGTATTGGGTTAGGATTGACTTGGCCACATGGTAGTGGGTTCGATATTGGGCCAATGGTTTAGACTTAGGATTAACAATGGAATCCATTTAATAGTTAAGGACCATAGTTGCCAAACCGAAAATCCAGGACCATTCATGAAATTCGAAAATGTAATCCAAGGTCCATACTTGTGAATCTCAAATAAGTTGAGGACCATTTTTTGCCAATTGTGAAATTCCAAGGATCAAAACCGTAATTTCTCAAACTTTTGAAATTTTTCACCAAAGGACTAATTATGACAACTTATGATTTCAAAAGGACCTTTGGTGACTTTTCTTTTAAAATACGTGCTCGTGGACTATTTCGTCAATTTTTGAAAGACGGGACCTAAACGCCAATTATGCAAACTTTGCTCGTTTTTCATCCGATTTTAAACATTTTGCATCCGAAACATATAAAACACAATTTTGAGATATTTTCAGATTTTGATGCATATCGAGTGTTTTAGATGTTTTGCGATTCAGATTGACCTAAAATGATGAGTGAATAAGCACTCATCAAATCCCCACACTAAAACATTGCTAGTCCCTAGCAATCTTTTGAGAAAACTTAATGGATTTGAATCTCTTTACCAAAAGCCATTACTCGAGTAGCCAAATGTTTCAGTTCAAGTAAGAACCATGGTACAAATAACCATGTGATTTTGAGCAAACCACCGCCTTTTCAACGGTTTTGATTTGTCTTTACCGTGCCGCTTGCTTCGGACTAGCCAACTCTTAGATAAATTATCAATATTATCTTTGGTGAGCTGATTACCAATTATGGTTTTCCAATCGCCTTTACCACAAGCCATAAACTTGCGGGCTAGCCAACTCTTCACTAATTAAAGATATGGTGAAATGAACACCATACAATTTTGGGCAAATTGCAAGTCGTCAACGGATTTGAGACATCTTTACCAAGAGCCGCTTTGCTCTGGATTAGCCAATCCTTTTGTTTATTAGACATGGCGGATCGATAATCAGAATCGAGTAAGTGCAAAACACTTACTCCCAAAAAATTTTGGCCAAAAACGGGGAATAAGATGGTAAAACATATGATAAAATTCGTGAGAATTCCCCACACTAGAAATGAATATTGCCTCAATATTCAAAGTACCGCGGTTATGCCGAAACCGAGAACGAAAAGGGAAATACTACGCCATTATTTGAATTTTTTTTTTTTTTTTTTTGAAAACTTTTATACAACAATGGGCAACTCCCACACTAGGTGGTAGAAAGTAGAAAGAAGTCGAAATACGGTGAAAACCCATATAGCGTACTCTTGTTTTTGATTCCCGAGTCGCTAGCTTGACTCGATCCCCGCATTCATTGGTTCATGGGAAAGTTTGTAGATCCGGACAACCAAGGATGGTATATCCTCCAAAATAATGTTTCAATCTATGTCCATTCACCTTGAAGTTTGGTCCGTCGGTTTGAGATAACTCGACGGTGCCATATGGAAAAACTTTGGCAATGGTGAATGGACCGGTCCAACGGGTCTTAAGTTTCCCCGAGAAGATTTTCAATCTAGAATTGAAAAGAAGGACTCGGTCACCGACGTTGAAAACGCGGTTCTTAATCTTTGAGTCATGGATCTTCTTTGTCTTTTCCTTGTAAATCAATGAGTTTTCGTAGGCTTGATCACGGAGTTCATTTAATTCATTGAGTTGAACTTTCCGATGATCACCCGCAGACTTAAGGTCAAAATTAGCATGCTTCAAGGCCCAATAGGCTTTGTGCTCGAGCTCGATCGGGAGATGACACGCCTTTCCATACACAAGCTAGTAAGGAGTACACCCGATGGGTGTTTTGAAAGCGGTGCGGAAGGCCCAAAGTGCATCTTCAAGTTTCTCCGACCAAGAGGCACGGTTTTTACCTACGGTCCTCTCCAAGATTCTTTTCAAGCCACGATTCAAACTTCCACTTGCCCACTAGTTTGTGGGTGATACGTGAGAAAGACGGTGAGTGACACCGTGCTTAAGCATGACTTTTGCGAATTGGTCGTTGCAAAGTGCGCACCACGATCACTAATGATGGCACGGGAGTTCAAACCAAAGAGAGACTTCAAACTTCACAACTACTCGGCGTCGTTGGTGAGGGCGCTTTCGCTTCCACCCATTTAGACAAGTAATCGATCGCCACTTAGTATATACTTGTTCCCTCGAGAAGACGGAACGGACCTATAAAGTCAATGCCCCAAACGCCAAAGATCTCGCACACTGAATGGCATTTTGAGGCATTTCATCTCTTTAGAGATGTTGCTATGACGTTGGCAAGAGTCGCAAGATTTGACGAGGTCATGGGCATCTTTGTAAATCGTGGGCCAATAGAAACCGAATCAAACACCTTCTTCATGGTGTAGTTCGGGCCATGATGTCCCCCGCTGTAATCGATCAAGGAGTTTAATTTAGACAAGATGGAGTGTTCAAAGTTAGCAAGGAGCTTTGAAATGATTGTTTTATCTAGAGTTAGTGAATCATCACCGGGTTCCCACTGCTCCTCCAATGAGGGATTCGCCTAGGCTAATCCTAGGGATCCCGCCTCGGCAGCCAAGAAAAGAGGAAAATGATGTTTGTAAGGTCTAGTAGCTATACATCTTGAGTGTTTCAGTCTCCTTAAGTGTATTAAATGAAAGGGGACTTAATTGATCAAGGGCAATGAGTGATGGTAGCTAATGATTGCCTTTTATGGAAGAGAATGGGACTTTATGAGCACCAATGGATGATCAAGGATGACACTAGGAGATATGAGAGTGTCAAGTGGTGTTAAATGATCCTAGAGATTAGATGGAAACTTAGGATAAATTTGGAAAATTCCTTAAAAATAATAAGAAATGAAAACTAGTTTTGACCCATTTTGAGGTAAAGATGACTAAAATCAATTTGCTAAAATTGAGAGAATTATAAAACTAGATGTGTTGACATGTGAGAAATGATGTGTGAGTATTGAGCGGAAGGATGATGAGTTTTGGTGAAATGAAAAATCAAAAGCACCTTGAGTGTGATCCTAAATTAGCTATAAGTGAGTGTGATACTTACTGAGTTTGAGGAAGGCTTAAGTGGTTCTAAAACATTATATTTAGCTAGTATGAAGTGGTATAAGGTAATGGTTTAATGTATGGATATCTCGCATTGCATTTCATTTGCTCGATCCCACGGTTCCCTAAGTGGAGGGATCCGTCTAGTACAAAGTGAGGGACCCGTCTCCTGCTAAACAATACCTTCACAGAAGGTATGCAAATTTTTCGCAAGGTATCGTATTTCAATGCCAGTGTTTTCAAAGGAAATTGAATAACTATATAAGCGAGACATCAAACGTTAAATGTTTTATTTCATGAGAATGATCACGTTACAATGATAAAAGATGAAATCTAAGGATTGAACCTGTTTTGGAAATAAAACTAAGTTTCTTGAGCATTTTCGCTTGATGGATCGTCAAATGGATGATGAGTATTTTTCGATTCAGGGATGAAGAAAGACTTGATGTGAGATGTGTTTAGGGGTTCCGTCATCTTATTCATAAGTACGTACAACGGACTTTGAAATTGAGGATGGAAGTACATGATATGATGATAAAGGCGTGTCAGGAACATTTCATAAGGGATTAGTTTGTTCTTGTTGTCTTGAAGGTTTACAATTCGTCTTGCGAAGAAATAGACGAGATTGTATGGTTGTTGGGTTAGCAAGCAATACATTATGTGAGCACAACAAGCGGGAAGAATTTCTTGATTTCCCCTAAGACTCCAAACATTTTCATGTAGAATGACTGCGAGAGGTTAAGATCATCTCGGATATCACGTGTATAGATTATGTTTGGATCAGAGTAATAGGGTCGAGTCTTGCATAACATGCGAGTTAATTCTTGAGGGGAAGGTATGTGTGAACAATATGGACTATTTTCTTCACGATGGTTGAAGAGAGAATCAAGAGACCAATCTTCAGTGAAGGCACATTGTCCATGATTTGGAATTCGGAGAATGTGAGCAAATTGCCCAAGGGTTAAGACAAACTTTTGGTTTTTGACCCAAAACCAAAGTGATAGAGATCGATCCTCATTACGAACGAGTTCAACTTGACGGAAGAATTTCAATACAAACCGTGGACATATTTTCTCGTTAATTCCGAGAAGGCCTTATAGTCCTATGGTTCGGAAAGAGGTATTGATACCATCTTCGTATAGTAGATGTGTGTCAACAATAGGTCCTTCATGGAAGTGGCGAGTTTCGAGATTATTGAACCCACGGACATGATTACCAGGTGTGTTGGGCTCAAGGGAGATATTAGGAATGTAGACATAAGTGAGTTGAAAGTCGAATTCATACTCATGAGTCATGACGAGACCTATGGAAGTGAATAGTTTGTATGAGCAAGTTAATATGAAGAGATGCATCAAAGAAGAGGATAGATGAAAATAATCTCCTAATGTTTTTACTTGATTTCTATTAACAATGACAATTGACTTTCTTTGTACTAACATTCTAGTGGCCTTTTTCTTTTTATGGTAGATTTTTGTGAAATGATTTTTATGTTGTATGAGATTCTGTTTCCCAGTTCCGCGGTTCTCACGGTTCCCTTCTAAGAGGGATCCGGCTAGTTGAACTTTTGGGATCCGTGGATCTGCAGTGAAAAAAATGGTCTTGACGTAAAATAGATTTTTGCAACTTTTAGGTTTATAAAAGGGAGGTGTGTCCTAGCCAATATTTACTATTTAAGCATGCATTGTAGGTTTCGTATGTATGTTAAGGTGAAAGATACGAATGAAAAGAAAATGATAAACATATTATGAAAAACAAATGAGATAAACTAAGACATTAGTAATATTTCATTTCAATTCTAAGAGCGATAAAAAGGATTGGATATATGATACAAATATAGATTAACAACACAAAGTACATGTCTCAATGAGAAAACTTGATCATGGGATACACGAGAGCGATGAGTGTTAAGACGATGATCACGAAGGCGATATAAACCATGATGATGAAATTCTTCCTTGGTTTTGATTTGAGATGAGATGAGATGAGAGGGAAGATGAAGTTTGAATGAGAGGTAATTTTTGAAAGTGGAAGATTTGAAAAGTGAGGTTTTGGTGGAGTTGACGAGCGGAAGGAGTTTTTATGGGGAAGGAGGAATTTTTGAGATTTGTGTTTTGTTTTATTATTAGAGAGATTTGATTTTTGGATAAAAAAAATAAAAACACATGTTTATAAACCTAGACTATAGACGGAAGAGGGACACGTATGCAAGAGAAGTTTCCTAACAAAGCCACGTATAATACATGAGCATATGAAAGTATAATAATATAGGTTCCTATGCAAGCATACTTATTCTAATCTAATGTTATTTTGAGATAAGTTAGAAAGTCATACCTCTAATGCAATTATGAGTGTCTTTTTCTTTTGACAAGAAAAATGTCAATAGACAACTCTGGTTCCTTCGTGATCTAGATGGTAATTAAGATACATTCTTAGAAAAGGTAATCTTGTTACTAAGGAATTCCTATGTCTTGATTAAAATGAGCTTTAACTAAGCAAAATGACAAGAAGGGTTAGTGCAATTTAGTAAGATAAAATAAGAAATAAAAATATATTGTTGTCATCCAATCAACATCCTACAAAAGTGTTTTTAGGATATGGTGTTTATTTTTGTAAAAGACCTTCTTTGTAGTTTTCAATTATACACGGATCGTGTCAAGTTTTTAAGGTACAATATACGCTAAAAACTTGGTAACGAAGCACTGGTACCAATTGTGGAAAACTAGAATGGGGGGTTGAATAGTTTTACCGATTAAAACTTGGTTTTAAACTATTTAGATCAACTTATGTTAATCTATTTAAACATGTGTGTTGGATATTGATAGATAAGCATATAAATAAATAAAACAAAGATAAAGAGTAAGAAGCACAAAACCACAACGCGAGTATTTATAGGGGTTCGGCTAAAAGGACACCTTCCTTACCCTACTCCACTCCCCGAGTCACCTACTCGAGAGTTTGTAATCACTACACAACACAAACTCCTTGTGGCGGAGAAGGCTTCACAACGTCGCCCACTCTTTATCCGGTACAAGGCTAGACACCGGGTTCTTCCATGAGGTAGAACCAAACCTATCACAAATTTCACCTACTCTTTATCTGGTACAAGGCTAGATACCGAGTTCCATTACAAAAGAGGAACTACTATCCAACACTACACAACACCTATCCCAAAGGAGATCCACTCCTTATGACAACATCAACAAGGATATCAATATCCTTTGACCCAATACTAATCTATCTTGTACATCGACACACCATATCGAATCTACACCCTAGGCACCTTTCACTAATGCCTTTGACTCGACTTCTAGGCACCCTTCACTAATGCCTCTGATACGGATCTTTGGCACCTTTCACTAATGCCTTCGATATGACTCTTCGACACCTTTCACTAATGTATTCGTCTTGACCCTTTAGACATCTTTCACCTATGTCTTCGACACAACACTTCTAATGAGAAAGAAAATAACTATCAACAAGATACCATCAGGAGTCTTGATGATGAGGAAGCTTGGCAACCCATGGACTTGAGCTTGCTCGACTTCAAGATGTGGTGATCTCGCCTTTAAGAGGAACCTAGAGAATCACACAAACATAAAACTACATAGAAAGATCCCTTGGATCTGAGGTTAGAGAGTTTACAATACTAAGAGAGAATGTGTGTGAAAGGGGTGAGTTACAATGAAGAAATGGCTCACTATTTATAGACAAAAATATGCTACTGTTCCACGGATCCCATGGATCCCTTGCTTGAGGGATCCGTCTAGAGTATTACTAGGGATCCGTAGGACGCTCCCCCTAGATGGGTTGTGGGTCATGGATCATGGATCATGGGTTGTAGGTTTTGATCCATGGGTATCCAAATAGATACAATGTATCTAGAAGATGCAATGCATCTAGTCAATGGGTCATGTGTTAGCTCCATGGGTTATGGATAATACCCATTATGACTTATGCATGATGTCATGCAATGGGTCATGGGTTATGGATTATGCTCCATGGGTATGGGTCATGGACTTTGGGTTTTACCCAACTACATTCAATGTATTAAGTCAATGGGTCAAATACTTAAACTTCTACCCATTATAATACATACTAAGTATGTATATATCTACCCATTATGTAAACACTAGTTTTTGTACATATGCATTACTAAATCATAAAAGCACTATTACTTGTTTAGTGTTTTATATGAAAACGTAAGTGTGTTAGTAAACTATTGGCTCAAACCATTTACGTATTTTATTTGTTTTGTTAAAATGATTTTACGTTTGTTATCGAAAAAACATTAGAAGATCGTAATATATAAATAAACATTTTTACGGCTTATTTGTATTAACATGTACCCTATTATTTCAAGCACATATCTGCCCTCACTTTTGGGTCGAAGCTCTTCATTTGGCCACTTATCTTTTGAACATCTTATCATCCACCGCTATTAACAATGACACCCCTCATTTTCGCCTATGTAACACAAACCCAACTACACATCTTTATGTGTGTTTTCGGTTGCTTATGTAATGTTCACCTTGACATCAACCATAAGTTTGGCCACCGCTCAACTCCATGTATGTTTCTAGGTTATCCATCTAACCACTGTGGCTTTTATTGCCTCAACCTTTCCACCAACAAATTTATCATCTCTCGCAATTTCACATTTGATGAGACCATTTTTCCATACGGCTATGTCACTCCAAATGGTGCACCTTCATACATTTCTCGATAACACCCCAAACCTTATTACTCGTCACATTCTCCAACAACCCATTCAAACACCTCCATCACAAACACCTCCCATTACACCGATCCAATAACAAACAACTACACTTGTTCAGGCTCACTCTCCCACCACTTCACCCCAAACCCAATCATCCACAAGTCTACCAGCACCCACGTCCTCTCCCTTAGCCCAATTGCCTATAGGCTCTACCCTTTCACCTACGCCCATCTCCCAGCCCAACCCTCCATCTACCAGGCCCAGTACAAACATCCCTCCACTTCATTCCAACCCTTCTTCGGCCCACCCCATAGTCACGCATTTTCATATTGGCACAAATAAAAAGAATCCGCGTAATAATTATCATGTGTCTACTATTTCTCCTCTTCCTAAGTCATATACCCACGCCATCCAAAATCTTGATTGTTAACATGCTATGCTAGATGAATATAATGCTTTAATTAAAAATAACACTTGGGTTCTTGATAGCAGAATATTGCAAAACCACAAAATTTTTACAATCCTTCTAAGCAGTGTACCTAATCGTTGTAGTGAAGTATAGGTAGGACACGAGGATTGATCGTTCTCTAAGAGAATAGTGTTATGAAGGCCGAAGTGTATGTCGAGTTAGGTCTAAAGGTAATGGATAAGTCTTTTTGTATATCTTTTATATTTTTTAGAAAGCAAATTAAAATCTCGAGGTTTGAATATTGGCGTTTTAACTAATAACTAGCTAAAACAAAATTAAATAAATTAAAATTAAACTACGTGCAAGAAAAGTAAATTGGTGGTGACTCTTATGATAAGAAAATGTGTTTACATATATTTCTTTACTCCCTAGTTATCTCTTACTGATTAGCCGAATTGTCACGTCCTTGTTTTAATTATTCCTTATTACTAGTCGTAGGGAGGTGCCAAATGTCCTAACTCTATGAACGTATAAGTCTCCCCTAAGAAGCTTAAAGTCTATTAAGTCTTCTAGGATCTAAAATCCGAAATTTACGTAATATATACAACGAGAAAAACCACTAGTGCACTCTAAGGTTGCGTTTAATAAGATGGACAAGCTAGTTACATATAATAATTAAGCTAGTTTTCTTACCCTAACGCGAGGCAACCAATTAAACAAGAGACGACAATTAATAATTAATAACTAGGTTTCATTAGAGTTAAGCACACACTAATAAATCTAGCCTAACATGTTAAAGTGAAGAAAAGAAAAGCGTATAATCAAACAACACATAGACATATTGAATGATTAAAGAGCGATTACTTAACTTCAATTAAACATGAGCCAAAGTGGCTGAAAAACCTTCACAAAAGCTGAGAAATTCGTCTAGGGTTTTGCCTCTCCAAAGTGTTACAAAAATAATGGAAAATATGCGAAAATATATATAGTATTACAACTGTGACGACGTCAGCTTGTCGCCATTAGGGTTTCGTACTTTGCAAGTTGTTGTTGTGACGTTCTTTCCTTGAGTCTCTGACGCCGTCATGATGTGTCTTGACGCCGTCGTGTAATAGAATATATGAGCCGTCACGTATAAGTTTTACTCTAAATTATGGTCTTCAAATACAAGTGACGCCGTCAGGTGTTAAAGTCTTCAAAAGTCCTGAGCCATCGCTTGTAAGATTTCCATCAAATCATCTCGTCCAAATGCAAGTGACGGCGTCGCGTGTGAGATGTGACACAGTCTAGATCCCTTTTTCGGACAGATTCACAACTTTGTCGTTTTCTTCACTTTCTTGTCAATTTTAGCCCAAAATACCCTGGTTTTCATATTTTGCCTCCCAAGTACCTAAAATGTGAAAAGTAACGATTTAAGGTAATAATTGATTACAAATGTACAAGTTTAGAGCTTAAATAACCCCCTAAAAATGCACGTTTTAAATCCTTCTCAGTTCTTGTGGCTCGACCACATGTTGTGAACATCGTTCGTTTAATGTGGTTGTTCAAGCACAAGCATTTTACAGATGGATCTTTGACTAGGTACAAAGCTTTTCTTGTCGCTAATGGGAACTGTCAGCAACTTGGTGTTAACTATGATGATACCTTCAGCCCGGTTGATAAACCGGTCACCATTCGCATTGTTCTTAGTCTTACTGCTTCTCGACATTGACTTGTTCATCAAATCGATATCAAGAATGCCTTTTTACATGGTACTTTATCAAGGGATGTTTCTTTGCTAGAAAAAGTACGCAGTGGAGGTTTTTAAGTTCGCTAGTATGTGTCATTGTCACTCTTTTCGGACCCCGATTGACACAGAGTCCAAGTTAGGGGCTGATGGTACCCCAGTCTCTAATTCAACTCTCTATTGTAGACTTGATGGGGCACTACAATATCTCACTTTACCAAACCTGATTTGTGTTATGCTGTTCAGCAGGTTAGTCTCTATATGCATGATCCCAGAGAGCCTCATCTTGTTACTCTTAAGTAGATTTTACGCTATGTTCGTGGTACTTTGGATTACGGTCTTAAGCTTTATTCTCCTCGACTTCTTGATTGGTTGCTTCTTCATATGCTGATTGGGGTGGTTGCCCAGCTACTCGTCGATCTACTTCAGAATATTTTGTTTTTCTCATAAATAATTTATTGTCTTGGTCTTCTAAGCGACAATATACTTTTTCTCCATCTAGTGCTGAGGTTTAGCACCGTAGTGTTGCCAATACAGTGGTTGATACTTCATGGTTACAAAACATTTTACGAAAGCTTCACTCTCCTTTACACTATGCTACAACCTGCTTATTGTGATAATGTCGGTCAGATATTTATCTTCTAATCCCGCAAAGATCGGCACGGCATATCGAGATTGACATACATTTTGTTTGGGATCATGTTGCTTTTGGTCAGGTTTGCGTTTTGCATGTTCCCTTGCGTTATCAGTATGCGGAAATTTTCACAAAAGGTCTTCCGTCGACTTTGTTTGATGAGTTTCACATTAGTTTGAGCTTTCGGTGTCCTCTTGCTCCAACTACAGAGGTCTCTTAGTGAATATTATTTAGTGTAAAGTATTTTTGTATTGGGCTAAGCCCATTTAGCCTCTGTATCACTATTAATATTGTACACGATCCTTATTGTGAGTTATACAAAATACAAAAGTTAACACATCAATGGTTGAGGATGGTCCACGTGGTAGACATCCAAGAGGTGAGACAAGAATGAAATGTCTCGTAACATTCTTGGCTTTTCCAGGTTCATGGAATGATCCATGCATGATCACCATGTACTAGCGTGATATTCGCAGCACTACCTCTGTGTGAATGAGGCAATGACAAGTGTTCCTATGTTGTAACAGTCCTGGATTGAGATCCCAGACCTTTTGCTACCTGATCGGAGTCACGAGTTAGGGTAACGCTCACGAGGTAACTAGGTGTATTTGTAGTCGTGTGTGAATTGTGAGAGTTTGCTTGACTTATTTTGGTCTATTTCAAAGAAATAGGACCGGTATTTATAGGAATGTGTTTAGGGTTTTGAGCCACCCTTGGAGGCTATCAATGGTTGAGGATGGTCCACGTGGTGGACATCAAAAAGGTGAGACAAGAATGACACGTGTTGTGATATTCTTGGCTCTTCCAGGTGCATGGAATGATCCATGCATGATAGCCATGTACTAGCGTGATATTCACAACACTATCTATGTGTGAATGAGGCAATGACATATGTTCCTACATTGTAACGGTCCTGGAGTGAGATCCAAGGCCTTTTGCTACCTGACCATTTTGGTCAGGCCTTTGTGTATGGCCTGAGAGGTTTCGTCTCAAGTAAGTTGTGATGGGATTTGGCTTTAATGGGCTTGTTTCAAGGTGTGGGCCTTAGCTAGTTGGGCTAAAGGTTCCATACGCTATCAAGTTCCCACAGTAGATTAGTGTATTGGATTACTCAAGAAAATATGGTGATGGACTCTTGCTAGGTTAAAGAGTATTTTTTTCAGGGAACATAGGTGTCCGGGTAGTAAGTTTATGGTTTTACTTCCTTATGCATGTCATGCATTCAAATCCTGGCTTGCCTGGGACATGATATAGCTGCTTTTTAGCCGTCCAAGTTTTGTCGATTTGATATCCTAAAGTTTTTGAATTTTTGAAAACTCGTTTTGAGGCGCCGGTTGAGTCTTTTCTCATTAATTTCTCTTACTTTTATTTTGCGTGTACGAGACGCGCTTTTCTTTTGGAGCCCAATAATTTGGTTTTTTGGGCCATTTCCTTTGCGCAATTTTATAAAAGGAGGGCTTTTAATCCTATTCCTATATTTTTAACGCTCGCATTTTTGTTGTCGTTTGTTCTTTGTAATCTCCAACTGCAACCGTCGAGTCTTTATCGTATGGCCAAGAAAGGTTCGTG
Source organism: Chrysanthemum lavandulifolium (assembly GCA_022545495.1). NCBI lineage: Eukaryota > Viridiplantae > Streptophyta > Magnoliopsida > Asterales > Asteraceae > Chrysanthemum > Chrysanthemum lavandulifolium. The sequence continues at coordinate 94,660,374 of CM040238.1, forward strand.
GGCTTGCTATCGTTATTTTCTAGTAACTTATTTCTAGAAACACAAAAAAAAATCATCTAGTGACACATAAAAAAGTGTCACAAAAAGTTAAAAAGTGTCACTAAAAGTAAAAAATGTTACCTAAAATATAAAAGAAGTGTGATTAAAATTTTTATGGGCTTTTCACACACTTAAGAAAGTATAAGTAGAAGTTTAGTAGGTAAAAGTCTATTTATAATGACATAAAAAGTGTGAGTAATTTTTTTCCTTTTTGTGTAACTTAGAAAAAACCAACAGAGGGCAAGAGGCCCTCAAAACACTCAACAACATCATAAGAACATTTGACAAAATGACACACTCTCCTACCTGGGTATTTAGAGTTCCAAACATGATGTGGAAAACTAGAAGGGGGTTCAATAGTTTTGCCGATTTTAAGTTGATTTCAAAAACTTTAGATTTGATATTATGTGAAATCGTATGGATGTTGAGAACGTATAGATCTAATGATAATGCAAGCAAATAAATAAAGTTAGGGATAGAAAAGACACAACCGATTTATAGTGGTTCGGCTACAAGGACACCTTCCTTGCCTTACTCCACTCCCAGTCACCTACTCGAGTTCAAGCACTATGTCAACAAACTCCTTCACTTGGCGAAGAAGCCTTCACAACTTTGCTTACACTTTTTCCGGTACAAAGCTAGATACCGAGTCCGTAGCACGGTGGACCAAACCAACACAACTATTACACAACAAATATGTGAAATATCAAATACAAGATCTTCGCTATGTAAATCTTATGGAGTGACAAATCAATCAAGGACCCCTTGCTTGGATGACTTGTAGAATGCTCGTGATCTCGCCTTAGAGAAGGACCTATATGAGGATCACAAATAGAAAGAAAGAAGAACAACTCTCTAGATCAAGTGATCTATATGTTAGAAGAGAATGAGAGTGTATGAGAGATTTAGTAAGAAGAGGGTGAGTTAGAATGAAGAAATGGCTCTCTATTTATAGACAAAATTCCTCACATGCTCCCGGATCCCACGGATCCTTCCACTTGGGATCCGTCTAGTGAAAACCTAGGGATCCGTGGAACGCCTCTCTTGCCCATGGGTTTTTGGTTATGGGTCATGGGTTATGGGTTGGTCCATGGGTTTTCTTTAGATTCAATACATCTAAGTATACATTGTATCTAGTCTTCTTGGGTATGGGTTAAGATCCATGGGTTATGGTTTTACCCATCCTAATAAACTATTACAACAAAAGCTTAATTACTACATTTTTGTATTTAAATGGCAATATGTAAATGCTTTACAAAATAACATGTATCCTTATAATTAAACTTAAAACAACATTATATTTGTTATCAACAAAACACAAAGAGATCGCAAAATATTAATATACGTGATTTCTTGTTTATTTGTATTAACAATCTCCCTTTTGTTGATGACAAAACATAATGTTATGATGAGTAAAACTTAAGAATAGATGTAAGTTTTGAAAGCCCCTAAGTTTTACTTCTTCTCCTCTTTTTTCGAAACAAAAGTTAACCCTTGGAGGAAAAAGTAGTCTACGTATTTCTTACTCCCCTTGACGGTAGCTCCCCTTGTTTGGGGGTCAAGTGAAGAAAATAAAAATCCTACAAAAGAAAGGTTAGTAACATGCTTAAATAATCTTGGTTGCGAGAATCAAGATTGGGAGCCAAGGTATGTAAACAAGGCCTTGTAATAAAACGACAAATTGTAGTGGTATTTATGCCACTTACAAGCATGTAAAAATAAGAACAAGACTTGTTCTTGAAAATGTCTTCAAAAGAAAAATAATACTAGAAGTAGAAAATATTAGTAGTGATTCCTTCCATGCTTGCATATGGTTAAGGATGGAGGTTTTGATGAGTAATTGTATTGATGCGATCAAGGATGATGTTGAGTATGAAACGCATTTCTTCCCTAACTTCTATTGCAATTTCCCTAGTGGATTGGCAATGTTCACAATGTAAGTGATGTGGATAATGAGTGCGGAAGTTTTCCGGGTTGTTTTGATTTGAGTTATGCGGAAGTTGTGGTGGAAAAATAGGAAAATATGGATCAATATCCGGAATGTTTGTAAATGGTGGTGGAAAAGAACCTAGATGTTCTTGTAATGTGATGGGAGCTAATGGTGGTGATGTTTCAAGATCTTGAAAATAGTATTTGGTGATGTGGGGGTGTTGAAAAGACTATTTCTTTTTCTTTAGGTTGGGTAGATCTTGTTGGATTCTTAAGGAGTTCCAAAAGAGTGATTTTAGGTGGTGATGAAGTTGGTGTACTTGTTGGTGATGAGGAGGTGCTATAATGGAAGCATCTTGTGGTGAGTTATTTGTTGAGGATGAATCATTTGAGGTTGGTTTTGCTAAACAACAAGATCGGATACTAATCCGCGCGGATATCCTAGAGTTGGATTGTGGTATTTTGGATGGTGGTAGTACAAAGGTTTGGGTATCATGAAGATGATTGTTTGTACTTGGTGATTCATCTAAAGGGTTTTGGATGACATGGTGTATTGTGTATGTGAGGATGAGATGGATTATGCAAGCATTTTGGGAGTTCTATATAGAGAAAAACAAAGCATTGTAATGAATGCTTGACCCAAAATGTGGATTAAAATCTAATGATTAGATATGAATTCAAGGCATGTGATCATTAGAACACAAGCATTAAAGAGCATACTCCCAAAAATGAAACAAATGTGGATTTTTCATCCAAAGTGAAAAATAAGAAGGTAAAATCAAACACATTCCACGGTTCCCACGAATCCTTCCTTGAGGGATCCGTCCAGCATGAAGGCTGGGATCCGTGGGTGCAGTGATTCATGCAAAGACAAAATTTTCCATTTGGAAACATTTTTGCCTATTGTGTGCCTATATGCAAACTATTTGGAGTTGCGGTTATCTCTACCCTAAAAGAAATAGAAAATAAACTAGAGGTATAAAACATCCTATTGAGATAACCCGAAACCCATATTTAGTACATGAGTACGTAATTTTGTGTTATCAATGCTCCTTAATTCATTGTTGCTTAAATGAATGTACCAAAACACATATTAGTTATGTGTCCCTTTAGCATTCAAAAGACATGAGATGCAATGAAAACGAGTTTTACTTTGTATTAATAATGAAAAAGCGATTTGTCCTAGACGCGAGAAATTGCTTTTGTGAAATTGATACGGGAAGGTATCATCCTTTTAGAAAACGTTGTGAAAGTAGGTTTTCTTTGAAAATGTGTAAAAAAAAAGAAACTATAAGTGGAAAAACTCATCTTGGGTTTTGAAAATTCCCGTATTGTTTGTGAGTTGTGCGTGAAATAGAAATCCTAGACTCGAGAAAGAAGAAGGCTAGTGTTTACATACCTTGTAGAGTCAATTAAATTCGACGTTTGTTCCATTAGACCAAGACCGAGACGGCAGTAGGTTGAATTGTTCCGCTTCAACGGTTTGGTGAGGACGTCGGCTATGTTTTCTTCGGATGCTACCTTCTCAATAGAGATGTTCCCTTTGAACATTGTCTCTTAGGAAGTGATGACGAATCTCTATATGCTTTGTGCGAGAATGCAATACCGGATTCTTGCTTAAGTCGATGGCACCTTTGTTGTCACATAGGATGGCTATGTCGCTTAGGTGGATGTCGAGTCTACTAACGCTTGTTTCATCCATAGTGCTTGTTGGCATGCTTTGCCGGGAGCGTCATCCATCGGCTTGTTGAAATTGCAAGTGCCGTTTGTTTCTTAGAAAACCAAGATGTTAAACAACATCCCATAAAAGTACATACCCCACTTGTACTTTTTCTATCAACGTAATCACATGAGTGGTTAGAATCTACATATACAATTGTTTCTACTCCCGTGCCCTTAGGATACCATAATCCTAATTGTGTTGTACCTTAATATATCTAAATATCCTTTTACGGCTTCTAGGTGTGATGTTTTAGGTCTTCTTGAAACCTAGCACATAAGCAAACACTAAACATGATATCCGGCCTACTTGCCGTGAGGTAGAAGGCTACCTATCATGCCACGATATTTAGTATTATCTACGGATTCTCCGTCTTCATCTTTTGTGAGTTTGGTGTCGGATGACATTGGAGTCCTAATTGGTTTTGACTCTTCTAGATCGAATTTCTTTAACATCTCCTTGATGTATTTAGATTGATTGAAGAAGATACCATCTTCTACTTGTTTTATTTGTAGACCAAGAAAGAAACTAAGTTCTCACATCATACTCATCTCGAACTCGTCATGCATGATTTTAGAGAAATCATCACACATGTCTTGACAACTGGATCCGAATATGATATCATCTACATATATTTGTACTATGATTATATGTGACTCTCTTTTCTTAGTAAAAAGTGTGTTGTCAACTAACCCCATGGTGTAGTTTTGTTTAACTAGAAATGACTTGAGTCTATCATACCAAGCTTTTGGAGCTTGTTTAAGACCGTAAAGGGCTTTCTTTAATTTATACACATGTTTGGGTTTTTCAAAATCAATGAAGCCCGGAGGTTGAGCTACATATACTTCTTCATTTATGAAACCATTTAGAAAAGCGCTTTTGACATCCATTTGATAAAGCTTTAGATCATTAGCACAAGCATACGCAAGAAGTATTCTTATAGACTCTAATCTAGCCACGGCGTGGGTCTCATCAAAGTCTATTCCTCTTGTTGGTTATACCCTTGAGCAACGAGTCTAGCCTTGTTCCTAGACACTACTCCGTTTGCATCTAACTTCATTGTTTCGTTAGAAACACACAAAGACCTTGATAGATCTTAAGCACTTGGAGATCGTTAGTGTTGCCTATGTAATCACAAGCAAACTAATAGAAGATCTCTACAACTTGGTATTGTAGCGGAAAATAAATACAAGTTATAATAACTAAGAACACTTTTGATCCTCTATGGATCTTTGATTATAGAAACTCTATGTTTCGGATAGAATACAAGACTTGAGAAACTTGAGAAAAACTTATCTATTACAATCTATCATGGTTTCTTATATAGGCAAGAAACCCTAATGAGCGTTGACAATTTACGCTTCTACTACTAAACTAGACTAAGCATGCATCTAGACAAGCATGCAACTAATCATATTGTTTTGTTAATCATATTGTTTATTCTCATAAGCTCTACATAATACTGGCGCCAACCTATACATACGGCTACCGACTTTTACTCTAAACCGAGCTTATCTCTCCCACGTGGTTCCCACTTTCAAAGAAGAACACAATGTGCCTTTAACACTTCATCAAGTATAACTTCGGCGAATCCTTTCTTCTTCTGCAGAATCTCTTGACGTAAGCTTCGCGAAATCGATGAGTTTATGCTTGGCGAGAATCGAGTTTTCCTTAATTCCCAACAATCCTCCCTAAACCGGAATTTGACAAGGTTAAGTTCCGCTTTCCTTGATAGATCGAAAATGCTGTTGAGGATTGTGCCATTTGACGAAAATATTTCCAAACAAGATCCTCCCCATATCTTAAACACTTCTGAGCTATGAAAGTACAGTGCTTGAGGATCGCAACAAAGAATCGAAGAAGAACATCTCTATGATGAAGCAATCGTAAAACACCGGATCTTTGCGAAGAACATATGACATCATGTACATCAAAACGGATAAGTTCAATACTATTCTCATCACTTCGGTGTGTTAACTCCTGTGAGAGGTGAATCATTGAAATTAATGGATTTGATGTCTCTTTACCAATAGCCATTACTACCGGAGTAGCCACATGTTTGAGTTCGAAAACTATGGTACATTGATAACCATCGATTTATTGGCAAACCAAAGAACCATATAAACGGATTTGACTTGTCTTTACACGTAGCCGCTTGCTCGGGACTAGTCAATTCTTAGAATTGGTGAATTGAGCACCAAATATGGATTCGATTGCCTTTACCACATGCCATATACATGTGGGCTAGCCAATTCTTGGATTCCAAAGAGGAATAGACCATGGTGAATTGATGACCATACAACCCTCAAAGAAGCTAGCATGGGTGGTTGCAAACCCTATGATTTTGAGCAAACCATTACATTTATCAATGATTTGATGTGTCTTTACCAAAGTTGTACCCTTTGGACTAGCCAACTCTTTGACATACACAAGGTACATCGGGTGAGTTAAAGACCATTAGAAGTGGACAACAAACAAACCTAAATAAAAGTTAGTTTTTTTTTTTTTTTTTTTTTTTTTTTTTAACTAAGAACGGGTTTATAACACTGAAAAAGCTTAATAATCTGTTGAAAAGGAAAATTAAAGACCTAATTTTTATTAAATAAACGCTATCACTATTTTTAAAATGATGTTTTTGTGAGTTTTCCTTTTATGAAAGCCTTTTACTTCTAAAAAATTTGACAAAAACAGACAAAGAACATAAATAATGCAAACTAAAATGAACAAAACAGGGTAGTGCAGAGAGTACCAAGTGTCCTGATATGGATGAAGAAGAGGCCTATTGCAGTTGTTGAAGTTGAGTTTTGATCAATCCCACCAGTGCTAAAGCAGAGTGCCTTTCATTTCCCACTGGATCTGGAGGAATTTCCAATTCGGCTCAAAGATCTTTTCCATAAGTCTTTTAGGCAAAGGATACTTTCTTTCGGATAGCATGCAACAAGTGATTCCTCCCTTAGTCTCAAGCACATGTACACGAGGAGAGGAAAGAATCTCCGGATGTAAGCTTCCACCGATGTGAGTTTTCCCAAATGGAAGATGCTTTGCTATTGGGAATGTGGGAGTTCAACGAACTTGAAGATCTCTGGTAAAACATCCCGTAACCTTGTGGTTCCTTGTTGCAGTAATGGGTGGTAACTTGAGTAAACAGAGAAATTAAGTCTGCCCTGTCGATCAAGTGTAGAATTTCCTTTAGAAAGGTGAATTCCATTGAAGTGGAGTTCCTTCGAAGAAGAACATTCATCTCATCATTCTTTAATTTCCACTCTATCACCCCATCTGAGTTTCCATCAGGAAAATCAGCAGCAGACCCTTCTATAATGAAAGTTGAGTCATCAGCTTCAAGATCCAAAGGAGATATTTTGGCCATTCTCTTCTGCCTCCTCCCAGGCTGATAGATTTCCTGAGGGGGAGCATTTTCATCTAGTGTATTGGTAGTAGGACTTGTATTGGTAGATGGAGACTCGGTTGAAGTGCGAAGTGCTTTCATCCTGTGGAAGATCTTTATCGCCCTCTGTTTTAGTTTCGTGAGATCGGCTTCCTTTACTTGAGAATCTTCCATGTGACAACAAAGTGCCGAGGGAGAGGGAGCCGATGCTTGTGTGCTTCAGGAGGAATGGAAGATGGTTCACAGATTGACCCTTGGCGAGAGGAGGCAACTTGAAGTTGCTTCAAACAGAATGACTGGAGAGGATTCCTTGGTTGGAGCATCATCAGCCTTGAGTCTTTTGGCTTCTGGAGCAGCTTCATTCTCTGAAATCCTCTTTAGGTTGGGAGATTTTGCTGAAGATAATGATCTTTCCTTCATGATTTGGTTATATTTGCGATACAGGACATGATCAGGAAAAGCCTTGACTTGTTTCATTGTTAGGCCAGAGTTGGACATTGAGTATTGGTTTTTCACCACCCTTCTTATTTCATCTTTAGTAGGAGGTTTGTCTTTGGCCTTCTGAGCTTTGATGGCCCTCTTTTGTGCAATTGCTTCTTGCTTCCTTTGTCTTCCCTGAGCCATCATTCGCTCCACATAATTGTCACTAAGGAAATCTCCACCTAGTATACTTTGAGCTAGAGAAGGTTTTGAAATGACTTGCTGAGTTAGAATATCCCAGTGTTCAAAGAGCATCCGAACTCTCGCTTCATCTAGTTCTTTCTTCTCTCGGAGTTAAAGATGAAAATTCCTATGTTTCAAGTTGTTTAGCCAATGCTACACTTTCCTTTGACTTCTCAAACTCGCCAATCTACTTGCTTGACCCGCCTTTCCTCCTCACTCACCGTGTTAGGACCAAGCTCATCTTCGATGATGACATTTTTCCTTTATCATCGTGCTTCTAACACACTCTTCTTCGCTTAGATCAACTATAGGAATCTCGATGTAATACCTAGGTCAACATGTTGATGTAGATTATCAACTGGAGTGGTCAAGACAACAACATCGTGAAGATCTGCTTGAAGGTGAAGGGCACGATGGTTCTTGAACAGATGAAGATTGACCAAGATCCGGAGATGCATCCTCCATTTGCATATCGCCAGATGCACCTTATCAAACCTGTGTTCCTCTCAAGCTTCGTAAGAAACCTTATGAAGATCGATCTCTTTCTTCCGTGTAGGACACGTTTCTTCTTCTTTGATGAAGTGGCGACTCTCGATGAAGGGTCATTGAGAGAAACTTCACCAACATGTCCAGAGACCCAAAGGAGGAACTTCTTGTTCTTCATCGAGGAAACCACAAGTTTCCTTTGGAAGACCCTTTAGTTTGTGCTCTAAGACCTTAACTCGATTCTGCAGTTCTTCAATTTTACCCCAAGAGACAATTTGGTCTCGCAAGTTCCTTTTTCGATTATTAACCTCTGCAAAGATACACATTGACAAGAGCATACACGGATGAGAGTGTAATGGGGTCCTCGGCCCACCACAGATTGCTCGTGGTGGGAGCCTCATTGGACCTTTCGGAAGAAACATGGTCATGCTCAATGTGAGGAAGATCTTCATCGAGAGGATCCCTCACGGACTTGGTGTGGGTGGTCTATTAAGATCGACTCATCATGAGTAGCAAGTGTGGGTGGAGGACCGGGACAGGGTGGTCGGTCCGGAGCAACATGAGTTGCTTCAACAATGAAGATGGGCCTCATCAATGTTAACCAATGGATTACCATCGAGCAACAGTGAGGTAGGAGGATTATGAGTCACATTCTCCTCATCGCCAGCCTCATTACCTTGAGGCAACATGGCTTTTAGCAAGGATGATGTTCCCCAAAGTTGGTTCTCATGGTTGCAAACAATTTAGCAGTCAAAGAACCTATGGGATAAAAAGCTTGGGTTGGGGTAGTGGTGTCTAAAATCATTTGTAGAAACCTTGGGTACATTAAAAATTTTCCCTTTGTCTTTTGAATATTTTCAACCATGTTTTCGAAAATATACTTAGAAAAATTGAAAGTTACCCCTTGAGAAAGACACACAATACCATATCCCAGTTTGGTAGAGAACTGGTCCCATCCTCCAGTCTTGTTGCTCATGCATTGAAGCAACGTGTGAACCAGGAACCTCCATTTTGGGCAGAGTTCCTTCTTTAGCCACATATCTGTTCTTGTTCCTCGATACCCAATAGCCCTAAGTCCATTCAGCACATCTTCCTGATTAGAGTAAAATACTCCATCAGCATCTTCCAAGTGAAGCTTCCTCCTAATCGTGTCCTCTCGTAACATTGTACTCTTTTCATCAATCACGCCCTAATCTCTGCTCGTGCCTCTTCTCGCTAGCTTCCCGAATTGAGTGATCGAGACTCATATATCTCATTTGGGGAATGAGTTAGAGCATAATAAATTTTGGACCTTTTCAGAATTCCACCATTGGTTCATACAGTCATATCCCTTGCCATTTCCCGAAATGCAACTTTGTTGTGATCATGTTTAAATTCAAGAGCCATGAGGAATATGAGTGTTTAGAGTTATGATTTTGAAATGGTGAGTGTTTGTGAAAGTGGAATGAGAGGAATTTGTTTGTTCAAGCGAGTGATGGTGGATGAAGTGTTTTGCCCAAATTATAGTCAAAGAAAATGGACCGTTTGGTTGACCATTGTCGACGTATGACAACTTTGACCCAACCCAAAATAACACTTCAGCAGGAACACATGATCAATCTGCTGAAGTTATGGCATCAGCAGAATGCATCAAAGATAAGAATATCTTCGGTAAGTTTCTAGAATTACTGTGCCACCCACTTGCATTAAACTCATTGAACCTTGAATCCGTCTATAAAATGATCCCAATGTAACTCATCTCTTCACCAAGATCCCCAAATATTTACCACAAACCCTAGAAGTAAAATAAACTCAATTAGCCCAATTGCACCATGAATACCAAACCTGAGATCATAGATCTCACTTCCTCATCTTCCTCATCCTCTTCATCATCATCAAGTGGTGAATCAAACCCATGGTTCCATTACTTTCCTCAACCCTATCCAAGACCAAATAAATCGCCTTTCTCCCTTCTTCGTAAGATGACAGTGTAGTGAATCCAAGTGAATCACGATGATTCGATGACTCCTATAAGGAGGAACTTACTCCCAACCTCCAAAGACTCGGTCTCAACAAAGACCTCGTGCTGTGAATCCGCCACTCCCAAAGATAGAGAGGTGGTTCTTGGTCTCATCGCGCCATCTTTTGGTGCATGAACACACATCGTATAGTAGAAGGGCTTAAGAAGGGTGGATCGATTGCATTTTGGTTGAAATGAATAGATGAAGCACAAAGGACACGATAGTTCTCTTCGTCATCCTGCGTGGTCATCGTCATCATCAATCGTTTGCATCAATCCATCCTTCCATTTTGGTCCTTAGCATCTTGTCGTCTTTGGTCATGCATATCCAACCGCCAGTTAGATCGAATGGGTGGTTACGCAAGACCTACAAAAGCAAAGCCAAGATCAAATGCATATCCAAGATTCCATTAGATTTCGAATGAAAGATATACACTAGATTAGGCTTAGCTTAAGTGTACAAACAGTATCTTGAGGATGCAAAATAGAAGGTTGACTTTATGTAAGTCGTAAGTCAGAACTGCTTTCTTGAATGAATGAATGAACAATTTGACTTCAATTTCTTTTCTTTCAAGATTATCTTCAAGAGAATCAAATTGTATGCTTCAAGATTTGTTATCGAAGAAACAAGCAACACTCTTTCAACTATCCGACCATGTACAAATGAGCCACTCTTGATGAATTTGATCTTGATCATGGGATGTATATATCGCAATCCGGATAAGGAATGCATAAAATGCAAGATGCATAACCGCAAAATGCACACTAAAACATACACAACAACAAAAACAAACAAACTAGAGAATTATTAGAAGTTAGTGTTAGAGTACAAACTAATATACAAAAACAAAACAAACAAAAATCTGCAGAGTTTGCACAAATCCTCCCCTGAGGCATATGCCTCCCCTGAGGCCTATGCCTCCCCTTAAACTATGCAGTCAAGGGTTTAGCATTCCAATATTGACCACGAGGTGTTGAAACCTTGGTCCATCAAACGCTTTTGTTAATAAGTCTGCCACATTATCATCAGTATGGATTTTAGCCACTTTTATCAAATGTTTTTCATAAGCATCTCTTATAAAGTGGTGCCTGATTTCAATGTGTTTCGTTCGACTGTGAAAAACTGGATTTTGACTATGCAGATGGTACTTTGATTATCTATATGAATTGTAGTGTTCATAAAGTTGTACCCATAGTCCAAAGAATTGGTTCTCGAATCCAAAGGACTTGTCCACAAGAAATTTGCAGCAAAGAACGTACTCGCTTCAAGAGTTGAGGTGGCCACAATGGTTTGTTTCTTGCATTGCCAAGAAATCAACCTTTGCCTAGAAATTGGCGACCTCCGCCAGGATCTTCTATCCAGATTTGCACCAAAGATAATCACCGTCACTATATGCTTCCAACTTGAAAGGAGATTCTTTTGGGTACCAAAGGCCTAAAAGAGGTTGGCCTTTGAGGTACTTAAAGATCTTCTTGACAAAGATTGAGATGGGAAGCAAGTGGAGTGACTTGATGTCGAGAACAAACACTCACAAAGAAATGTAATATCGTGTCTTGAAGTCATTAATACATCAATGAACCAATCATGGACCAGCATGGATGAACATTCACAGTAGATCTCGTTCATTATTTGCTTTAGCCTTTGAGCTTCATAAGGTGTTGTGGCCCCTAACACCTTCCATACCAAACTTCTTCAAAATGTCCTCACATATTTATCTTGACCGATAAAGATGCCATCTTGTTTCTCACGAACTTGAGACCCAAAAGAAAGTAAGCTCTCCCATAGCACTCATTTGAAATTCACCCTTCATAAGTTCCTCGAATTCGCACCACCAGCTTCGTTTGTGGAACCAAATATAATGTCGCCCACATACACTTGCACCGAATGATGTCGGAGTAATTCTTCTTGAGGAATGTAGTTTTGTCAATAGCCCTCTCCTATAGCCATGCTTCAAATAGAATGATGAAAGCCGAGCATACCAAGCTCTTGGAGCCTCGATGTAAGCCATAGAGAGCTTTAACAACTTTGTAAACATGATTTGGGTGATCCGGGTCTTCAAAGCCCTTGGGTTGAGTGACATAGACCTCTTCTTCAATCTCACCATACGTAAAAGCACCTTTGACATCCATTTGATACACCATGAAGCCCATATAAGAAGCATAAGCCAAGAAAATGCGAATTGCTTCAACTCCGCAACAGGGCAAACACTTCATCATAATCAATCCTTCCTCTTGTCTCAAGCCTTGTGCTACTAATCTTGCTTTGTTTTTGATCACAACACCCCTAGCATCTCTCTTATTCTTCAAACCCATTTTGTCCCAATGGCATATTTGCCATCGTGTAGTGGTACCAAGATCCAAACTCGCTGATTGTGAAATTGTTGCATCTCTTCTTGCATTGCTTCTAGCCAACTTGAATCATTAAGAGCTTGAGATACACCGGTTGGTTCCACTTGAGAGAAAACAAGCAAATGACAATGTTTGAAGTCCGTGTGATTGTCTCTTTGTTGGTTGGAGACATAAGAGAAAAGCAATCATCCAAATTGAGGACTTGTGATAGCCCTTCGAGTTCTAACAGTGCCGAAGATCACCTATGATGTTGGATTGAGGATGAGCAATGTTGATCCTCCGAGTAGCAGATGGGGTTGACTTCAATGGATGAATCAAGATTAGTGATGGTTGGTTCAAATTCAAGATCATAAGAGGGTGAGGTGAAGATGCCACTTTGGGTTGATGATTTCCAAGATCCAAGGTTTTGGAAAGCGTGTATAGGGTTCACCAAAGTCCAAGATACTTGAGAAGGAACAAGATAGCCTTCAAAGCAGATTTGGGATGGAAGGTGTGACAGAGTCAACTTCAGCAGACACGTTGTTTCTGCCGCCTCCTTCATTAGCTACCCTCTTTCGCCTCTCGCTTCAAGCTTGGCAAAGAAATTCTTGAGTCTGAAGCCTAGCAAGGTCCTCAGCATAATGAGAGTCATCTTCATCACTCGAATCAACAGTATCCTTGGAGGTGGTACCTGCAATATTGTTAGGGGAGAAAGAAGGCACAAGTATGGGTTGCTCGTCATCTTCAAACTCATTTTCAGAGTCATCATCAAAGGGACCTGCATGGTTAGTTGGAGATTCTTGAGAACCTGCATTTTGATTAGCCAAGTGTCTAGTGTAACCCAAGGAATCAGTTAAGTAGTCAAGGTCAAAAGACCAAGTATGACCCTGTCCTTGAACATTATGCTTATCTTCCAAAAATCTCGTGTTCAATGTCTCCTCTATCTTCTTGGCTTGCAAATTGTACACCACAGTAGGCCTTACTATGAGTGAATAACCCACAATATAACCATCATCGCCTTCTCATCAAACTTTCCCAACGGATCACTTGTGTTCGAATGGTCACTTGACAACCAAAAGGTTTTAGGTAGTGAATGACAGAACCTTTCCAAAGAGAAGTTCATATGGGGTTTTGAGTTGTGGTCGGTAATGGACACCTGCTTAGCACATAGCAGCAAGGCCAACAATTTTGATCCGAACATAGTGGGCGTTTAGAGTCTGCAAGCATGGATCTAGCACCTCTATTAAGGTCCTATTCTTTCTTTCACCACCCCATTTTGTTGTGGGGTTCTTGGATTACTATAGTCCCTTTTATGCCTTTTGACCCACGAGTTCTATAAGAATAGCATTTTGAACTCGTCCCATTATCACACCGAATTCCCTTAACCTTTTGTTCAACTGATTTTCAACAAGAGTGATGAACTCAACAAGACTTGAGAGGTTTCATCTTTGGTTCGAGAAAGAACACCCAACAAAATCGCTATAGCCATCGGTGATAACCAAACGAAGAACTTATGATCAATGCTTCGACTTGAGTTGGACCAAATAGATCCATGTGAAGCAACCAAGAGGTTCAAGAATGATGCTCATAGCATTGATAGCTTTGTAAGAGGCTCTGTGTTGTTTTCCTTTGTTGCAAGCGACACAATTATGATCATTTGTGAATACTTTGGTGGGAAGACCTTCAACAAGACCCATTTTAGAAAGTTTGTTAATGGTCTTGAAATTCACATGCGCCATCCTCCTATGCCATTTTGTGGACTCATCTAGAGATGCTTTAGCCACCAAGCAAGTGAGGTCACCACCTGGTTGAACTTCATTAAGGTTGAATGTGTATAAGTTGTGGGTTCGAGGAACCTTCAGCAGAATTGAAGTTTCTTCTGGGAGTTTGAAGTCTTTAGACAGCACAAGACATTCATTCTCAGTGAAGAGAACTTTATTCTTAGTGTCACAGATTTGTGAAACAGAGAACAAGTTGAAATGCTGAAGTTCCTTAACATAGTACACATTTTCAAAATCTAGATGAGGTGTCTTTATGGTGCCTTTCCCTGTGATACTACCATCACTTCCTCCAAAAGTCACATTGCCTCCTCCTTCTATAGGGACAAAATTGTGCATCATATCCCTGTTTCCAGACATGCTTCTGGAACAACCACTATCAACAATACCAATATTCTTATGCTTAAGGGATGATCCTACAAACAACAACAAAAATATATACAAACAGTTAGTATTCAGAGGAGGTTCAAGTCATTATCGACTTGAACCGCCTTGTGGATCACGTGTTTAGGGCATGAAGTTTTAGAGGATCCACCATTGTTCTTGGTCCTCCATTGATAATTTGGTCCCTTGTTAGTCCAAGAACAACTCGCCGAGGGCTTCACAAGAAGGTTCCCATATCCCATCCCAAAGATACATAGAGTCAACATATGTAGGCCAATAACCATGTTTAAAGTATGGGCTAGTGGGTTGAACATATGGTCAGTAACCGAACCTCTCCAATGAGAGTCGGTCTTTGTCGCTGAGGACATAAGGTGGAATATTAGCAACATTGGTCCGATTAGGTTTGTGTTTCGGAGAGTAGCACATGCACCCAATCTTTGTTCATAAAAATCACAATCCTTAATCAAATGAAATTTATCGCCACATACAAAACATGTCTTCTTCTTAGAAGTTTTATTCAAATAGGAGATGTTGGATTACATGCGTAAGTACTTAAAATGATACATTCAAGGAATTGATTTTAACAGATCGATTATTCAAACATTTAAAAGATAAGTCTTCGTGAGAAACTGTCTTGAAGTTGATTCTCGCAGCCTTCCTAGAGGGCTTCAAGTAGACCGGGTGCAGCTTGGGTGTTGGTTCGAGCTTGGGAAGGTCGACTTCTCATTTGAATCACAACTTTCATAGGAAGTAGACCCTTGATCCGATGAATTGTCACCGCTGTAGCAGAGACAAAATCATTAGATGAGGTATCGGGTCCGCAAGTCTTTGACTTTTGCCATATAGGTGATGTGATCCATCAAAGTCAACATTGATGGATAGGTCTCATGGCATAAATTCACCTCTAATAGGACCAGTACAAGATGCATTTCACCTTCTTTTACAAAATTAGCTAACTTAGTGGTGTGGATTTACGACCATCATACTTAGCTTCGCTCCTACATACTTTTGAAAACCTAATCCTAAGCCGAGGTTACCGTTTGATCATTATAGAGTTCTTTGGCCGATTATCACCGAAATTAACCATTGTTTATGCCTAGCTATTTCCTCGCCTAGTTTTTCTTTAAGCTCTAGGTTCTCGATACGCCTTCATCCTTTGCTTTCTCGCAGCTTTAAGTAATTATTTGCAACTTCTAGATCAAACTGTAACACTTTTATCTTTTCTTCATAAGCTATTTGATTCTTTTGAAACCACACTTTTGTCTTTCTACGCTTTTAATGCAAGTTTATGAGCTTCATTATCAATATAGCATGCATCAAACTTAGGTTTCATAGCATCAAATTCTTCTTTAAGTTCATTGTATCTAAGACTACGACCAAATATACAATTGTGTACCGAGATAGTCCCATCAAGGCAAACCGATCATGCCTTTCATCCGGTGCACCTTGCAAGCAGTCCAAGCTTGTCAAGATTCATGAGCTTCCTCATTAACGTGTTCATGTGCGCCCAGTTGACCTGTTCATCCATGGTGAGGAGAGTCAAGCTCCAGCTTCTGCTGTTTCGCGATAGGAAAGATATTTGGCTCCATCTCCATTCTTTCTCGTCCTTGCATTCTCTTGAGAAATGCCCCATCCGATGACAAGTGTAGCACTTGACTTTCCTCCTATCAAAGCGAAATGGTTCCTTTCCTTGAAAACAAACTTCCTTCCACCTTCTCTTCAAACCTTTTGATGTCCATCGACAAAGAATGCCACCGCATTTTCACTTCATTTCCTCCATTTCAAGAGGGTCCAACCGATCAAAGTCTTCATATGCAAGATACCGAGTATCATAGTCGAGAACAAACGAATGAAGAACATCCTCCATCACACTGCTAGTCTTAGGTTGTGAAGATTGTGGAGTGGGACGAGTGTTATGTGGTGGAGTGGGAGAGCAGGATGTTTGGAAAGTAGTTGGAACTAGGAGATGATGGAAAATAGTTGGAGCTAGGAGCTTGTATCATCATGTTGGAATGAGATGTCCCAACAAAAGTCGCATGGTTAAAAGAAGATGTACGGTAGGGAGTCCCGACATCCGGTTCAAGAGTTCGAGTCTGTTGTATAGCTCATCAAAAGTGAGCATGTCCAACCCTCCTTTAGCCTTGAGTGCAATACTAACATGCAACCATGATGGTGGCAAGGACCGCAAGAACTTTGAGTTGCAATCTTCATTATCCGGTTTAGCATTCACCGATTCGGTTGACTCAAGATCCTATGGAACCCGTCGTATCCTTGTGGATACCTTCTTCTTCGGATATATTGAAGTCCCAAACTGTTGTCTTAGCATGGACTTCCTCATTCTTTTGATTCTTCATTTCCACCGAATCTTGCTTTGAGAGCCATCCATATGTCTTTAGCATCATCCATATGGTGAAAATCACATAGATGATCTTCGTGTATGGCTTGAAGCGTAATAGTTTTCACTTTATGCTCTCTCATGGCGACTTCTTCAAAGCAGCTTTGGTGGAGCCATGATAAACTTCCCATCCCCGTCAGAATCATTTTCTTTAGACTGCTTCCTTTCTTTACTACCTCCCATGATTCCAATCAATATTGGAAATCCAGTTTCCATCTTCATAGTCCAAAGTTCATACTCTTCCTCTTTAAATAAGGAAATTTACCATTGTTTGTTTGTGAGACCGAATGTTGCATGGAAGTGGTGTTGGTGTTGTTTGTGTTGGTGACTTCATTTTCATTATCGGATCCAGGCATGGTGAATGAATGTTTGATTGTATGGGGGTGAGAATGGTTCTTAGTATCGTAGAGACTTTCCCCAGGCTCTGATACCACTTGTTAGAAACACACAAAGACCTTGATAGATCTTAAGCACTCGGAGATCGTTAGTGTTGCCTATGTAATCACAAGCAAACTAATAGAAGATCTCTACAACTTGGTATTGTAGCGGAAAATAAATACAAGTTATAATAACTAAGAACACTTTTGATCCTCTATGGATCTTTGATTATAGAAACTCTATGTTTGGATAGAATACAAGACTTGAGAAACTTGAGAAAACTTATCTATTACAATCTATCATGGTTTCTTATATAGGCAAGAAACCCTAATGAGCGTTGACAATTTACGCTTCTACTACTAAACTAGACTAAGCATGCATCTAGACAAGCATGCAACTAATCATATTGTTTTGTTAATCATATTGTTTATTCCGATAAGCTCTACATAATACGGCGCCAACCTATACATACTACACTTTTTACTCTAAACCGAGCTTATCTCTCCACGTGGTTCCCACTTTCAAAGAAGAACACAATGTCTGCTTTAACACTTCTCATCAAGTATAACTTCGCGAAATCCTTTCTTCTTCTGAATCTCTTGACGAAGCTTCCGCGTAATCGATAGTTTATGCTTCGCGGAATCGGTAGTTTTCCTTAATTCCCACTTTTGAGGTATGGATTGTTCTTTAAGCATGGTTCGACTCATTTCTTGTAGAGTTCTATTCTTTCTTTCTACTACCCCATTCGATTGTGGAGTGCATGGGCCGAGAAGTTGTGAGTAATACCATTAGCGTCACAAAAGCTCCGAATTGCACTTCATTATCGAATTCCCTACCATGATCCGTCCTAATAGACACTATGGGACTTCCTAGTTGTCTTTGGATCTTTTGCTTAATATTTCAAAATAGTTAAAGGTTTCGTTTTGTTCTTTAAAAATTTTGTCCATGTATACCTAGAGTAGTCATTCACTATTACCAAAGTGTAGTAGTTGCCTCCATAACTTTGGATAGCGGATGGACCAAATAAATCCATATGTAGTAATTCTAGACACCTAGTTGTGGACACCATGTTTTAGCTTTATGACTCGAATGAGCTTGTTTTCCTACATTACAAGCATCACAAAAATGATGTTCATATTTTAACTTAGGTAGGTCTCTTACTAGATCTTTGGATGATAGCGATTAAAGAAGTCGCATGTTGGCTGACCCAATCTTGATGCCATAAGGTCAAGTATCATCCATAGAGGTAAGACATAGTTTGTCTTTAGGTTCATTACTTGATTTTAATGACATAGACTCCATGTTTCCTAATTCCTCTTCCTATGGTTATGCCATTTTTAAGTATCTTACTACGGTTTCGTTAAAAAGTACATTGCACTTTTTATCACATATTTGTCCTATACTTAAGAGGTTAAAGTTTAGGTTTTCTACGTGACACATCGTTAATGGTTAGAGATTTGTTAGAAATCGTACCTTTACCGATGATTCTACTTTGCTATTTCCAAACACCACATTACCTCCATTGAAGGATTCATATGTGGAGAATAGGTCCCTATTTCCGGTCATGTGCCTCGTGCACCCGCTATCCTTGACCCATTCATCGGGGTCTAGGTCGACCTTTACACACCTCGTCATTTGCCATGAGACAAATTTCTTCGTCCTCCTCGTCGCTCATTCCCATGTTCCGCTCACGAACGCCTTTTGATTATCTGTTTGGGACACTTACTAATAAAGTGGTTTGGGTCCCCACATTTAAAGCAAGCACGATCATCCTTTAGCTTCTCGTCCTCTTTGCTTTTCCGAAGCCTTTCTTGTCGTCGAATGCGGTTGTTTGACGTATCTTCCCTTTCTTCTAAAGAACTTTTAAAGTCCCTTACCGCCATAGCGTATTCTTGGCCACTACTCGAGGATGAGTTCTCTTCATCGCTCGAAACCTTTTGGCTTTAAGGGCAAGAGATTTGTGTTTCTCTTTCACCTTTGAGACTTGGAATCTTTAGCTAGGACAAGCTCGTAGACTTTTAGGTTGCCTATGAGTTCATCGAGGTGAGGATTGTCAAATCTTTTGACTCTTCGATCGCCGTCACCTTGGATCTCCACTTGATGGAAGTGCCTTAGATATCTCCTAACATGGTTACGGCTAGAAAAAGATTCATCAAGTGCTTGTAAAGATGTAACAATAGTATTAAAGTTAGCAAACGAATGATCTATAGTTTCCTCATCCGATATTGAAAATTGTTCATATTCTTGAACAAATAAATCAATTTATTATTTTAACTTGTTGGTTGCTTTGATGAGTTACAACTAAAGAATTCCAAATTTCTTTAGAGGTTTTAAGCATAGAAATTCTTTCGAATTCCTTTTTCGGTAAAGCATTATATAAAACCATTTTTGCTTCACTATTTTTAGAAAGCTTTTCTTCATTTCATCGTTTAGTTTATCATGAGGTATGTGAACTAAATTTTCTTTATCATCATTTGAGGTAGCCTCAAAATCACCTTCAACAATAATGTACCAAAGATCAATATCTTTGGACTTCACATATGTTTTGAATCTATTTTTCCAATATATAAAACCATTAGTTTCAAGTAGTGGTGGTCGTTGCATGGATTGCCCTTCCTTATAATTTTCAGAACCCATAGTGATCGAAAAGTTTTTAAAATACAATTTTATTTTAAAACTTTGATAAACTTAGCTCTTGATGCCAATTGTGGAAAACTAGAAGGGGGGGGGTTGAATAGTTTTGCCGATTTTAAGTTGATTTCAAAAATTTTAGATTCGATATTATGTGAAATCGTATGGATGTTGAGAACGTATAGATCTAATGATAATGCAAGCAAATAAATAAAGTTAAGGGATAGAAAAGACACAACCGATTTATAGTGGTTCGGCTACAAGGACACCTTCCTTGCCCAACTCCACTCCCGAGTTACCTACTCGAGAGTTCAAGCACTATGTCAACAAACTCCTTCACTTGGCGGAGAAGCCTTCACAACGTTGTTTACACTTTTTCCGGTGCAAAGCTAGATACCGAGTCCGTAGCACGGTGGACCAAACCAACACAACTATTACACAACAAATATGTGAAATATCAAATACAAGATCTTCGCTACAAATCTTGCGGAGTGACAAATCAATCAAGGACCCTTGCTTGGATGACTTGTAGAATGCTCGTGATCTCGCCTTAGAAGGACCTATGAGGATCACAAATAGAAAGAAGAAGAACAACTCTCTAGATCAAGTGATCTATATGTTAGAAGAGAATGAGAGTGTATGAGAGATTTAGTAAGAAGAGGGTGAGTTAGAATGAAGAAATGGCTCTCTATTTATAGGCAAAATTCTCAATGTTCCCGGATCCACGGATCCCTTCCACTGGGATCCGTCTAGTGAAAACCTAGGGATCCGTGGAAAGCTCCTCTTTGCCCATGGGTTTTTGGTTATGGGTCATGGGTTATGGGTTGGTCCATGGGTTTTCTTTGGATTCAATGTATCTAAGTATACATTGTATCTAGTCTTCTTGGTATGGGTTAAGATCCATGGGTTATGGTCCATGGGTTATGGTTTTTACCCATCCTAATAAACTATTACAACAAAAGCTTAATTACTACATTTTTGTATTTAAATGGCTATATGTAAATGCTTTACAAAAATAACATGTATCCTTATAATTAAACTTAAGACAACATTATATTTGTTATCAACAAAACACAAAGAGATCGCAAAATATTAATAAACGTTTTTACGGTTTATTTGTATTAACACATGAAACAATCAAACCCAACCACAATCATACGCTCAACCTGAGCCTCAACAAAGTATACAACTAACTGAGTGAAAGATTTTGTAAACTCTTGCAAATAAAAGAGCGCAAAAAAACCCTCAGAACGACAAAACTTAAGACAAACACACGCCTTTGTAACTTACACCCCACACGAAATAGAAGAGATTAAAATAGTTTCAAATGAAAAACACTAGAATTTTCCATGGAATGACTCCTAAAATGGCTAGGGTACTCCCCTTTTATATGCAAAATAAATGGGGGCTCAATGGATACGCATCTAAAAAACCCTTCAGAGTTAAAATCACATTAAAATCATGAACCTCATACAGAAAGTAATGTACTTCGGGTGTTGACTTTAAGATACCAAAAATGGCTAATCGAAGCCTGCTACACAAATCGAGGAAAATCTCACAATCTCCTTTTAGGAATACTCCGAAGTGACTGGGAGAGAGACTATTTACGGCTAAAACAAAATCACATGCCACACAAAAATTTAAGGCAACTCAAGTCCAGGATTCGAAAAGCCTGACAACTACTCAATCTCCACAATAACTCCTGACTCATATCAACATTAAGAGTTGTACATGCATTCAATATGCAATAGTCTTGGATATGAAAATACTCTGAACAACATATCTAAGGGGAGAACTGCATGCCCTACTAGTCGGATAGAAGCCTACCCACCTACCAGCCTACCTTGTTCATATCGAGCCGGACAGAAAGACCCTGATGTCTCAAATATCGAGGTTTGGCAAAAAAAAAACAAGTCAACCTCCCTGGATCCAGGAAGACACATCAAGAGAATCCCAAAGGACCTCGTCTCTTTAGCATGAGTCCATTGCCGCATTTTCCTAAAATTAGTCAAATAAACTAATAGACTGGGGGGACTTGATAGCGTATAGGACCTTCAACCCACTCGGCTAAGGCCCATACATTCTAAACTCGGCCTAAACATAAGCCCGACAAGGCTGGAGTCTGACAAAAAGCCAGAGAAATACAACCTCAAGCAAAACCAAGACAAAGTCTGGCTAACAAATGTGTCAATGCAAATGGTACGCTTTGCAATCTCACCAGGGCCATTAAGATGAGCACCACATGCTCTCCTCACTTCTTCTCCCGATGGCCACCACGTGAACCATCAGATTGCCTTTATGGGTTCTTACAACCCTAAAAGACCTCCAATAAATACTTGACCATTTCCCGGAATGGTGCAAGCTAATCTCAAGCAATATACGCCATGCCAGACCTGGCAACTCCACATCTAAGTCGATTATCCCCTCGAGTAATTGACACACACACAATCTGAGTTGACTCATGAGCGTTACCCAACTCGTGACTCCGGACACACTTTGAGGTCCTTACCTAACGTGGGAAACCAAACAATCGACTAGCCCAAACCTCAATACGTACTATATATAAACAGTTAGGGGGATCTTGATGATCAGATATTATTCCATTTTGTAAAACGCGAAAAGGTTTATTGATTGAAAGAATGAATAACAATAGTGAAGTAATGAAATAGTACATGTATTTATACTACTTTCTAACTAGATATCTACATATAATTGCATCTAGATTAGTATCTCGGGTGTTTTGTACGGTAAGGTGATGTATAATGTTGCATATCATGTTGAGTTGCATCAGTTCCTTCTTGAGTTCCTTTTTCAACTCCAGTGACCATGTTTGCTCTGACTTTTGCGTTAACTTTGATGTACATACCATTCTTTCACGTAGCTTTCATTTGAAATACTTGCGGGAACGTCTTGTATTTCATCTTCAAACGCACTATACAAAAACTTATTTCAAAAATTGTTCCATCGTTCTTGTGCATTTCTTGAACAAACGTTTTCTTTCGTTCCAATTTTGCCATATTGTAGCAGACCGATGGACCAAGTAGGAGTTTGGGCATCACCACTTGTGCAAGTCGTTTGCATGCTAGGGAAGTCATAGTATCAGCAATATCATTCCAACTTTTTCCAAGATTCGGTACTAGTACTAGTCACTTAACTATTACCCAAACTTGTGGCGAGAATCACATTCAAAAAACAAATGAGCATGTGAGTTCGGCTCCAAGCCAAAAAGCACATCTAATAGCCGTCAAATTCGTGCCATTCTTCAAACCATTGATTGTTATTTCCACTCTTTAAACTGGAATTATGCATTCCCTATTTAGAAGTCGTGAAGAAATCGATGAGACTCATATATTTGATAGGAAAAGTACCTTCATCAAAAGGCATAACGGAAAGAATATGCATAACGGAAAGATTATGCGTATTAGTCGCAAGATCCACATTTTTGCAAAAAAAGACACTGTACTCTTAGGAAGGGTTGGAACTAAACCTGAACATCGTTTGAAATCCTCCAATGTGTAAAAAATGGCACTAACCGATTCTAAATCAACATTAACCTAATGTGTAGAATGAGGTTTTTGTATGTTTTTACTGAATATTAACTACTATAACTTACTGTATTTAGGTTAGTGATTGCAATTTAATGACGCTTTGTTTATATGTACATGTATTTATACTATTTATGGTATCACAAAGCCTTTCAAAAGATTAAAAAGTTATAGCGTAAACATAAGTTTGTAATTAAATTAGTGACATGACTATAATCAATGTTAATTTTTAACGTTAGTGAATTGTTAATCACGTGTTAGTATATTGAACTGAAAACCTTACCCTAATTATGTTATGAATATTATAGTCGTCAATTTTATTTATTATTATTTTTAACAAAGTATATTTGATTTATTATTAAAGTAAATAAATAAGTTACTCAAAAGCATCTTGACTGCCAGGAATCTTGCAAGCTAAGGCTGTGTTTGTTTTTTTTTTTTGCTTAACGTGCAGCAATGCAAGAAACGTCTCGAATCGGTCGACATTTTGCCGTTCGATCTCGTTGAGACAAGTTCGGGGCGTGCGAACGACGTGCGAAACGGAAAAAATGTCGAATCTGTCAAGACGCGAGAGGGTGTCTTAACGCGTCGAACGCTTCTTGTAGACACAAAATAACCAAAAAAAATCTGCTCAAACATGCGTTTTTTTCTTCGTTCGACGCGTTCGATTCGAGACGTTTACGCGTCGATTGATTCGTGACGTGCGATTGATTGATTGCACCTCTTAAAAACAAACACCACCTAATATAACAAGGGTCAAGCTTAATTCCATGGACAGGGTTTCATATAGACATTAGAAAACACCTAACAACATTTTTTTTTTGAATTTGCAAACGACAAGTATTCAAAATTTCATAGTTTATTACTACCACATATAGATATGGACATCATCAAAGAGATTTTTTGACTTTTTCGATCATGAGTATCTTAAAAGACGTCACTTAAATGTATATATGGTTATATCTACGAGTTCATGGCTAATTTTGCTTTCCCATGCATCAAATGGCTTTAGGGTAGATATAAACGATTTTCAAACAAGATATTCCAATTTGTTTAAGTGCTCATCATTCAGCATGATTATTTACATTCGCATTAGTTTCTCAAACCATAATAACATGTCTGACGCCTTCCCACGAAAAATAAGGCAATAATGTTAACACGAGATATTCATTGATAATTGTAATTACATATGTTCTAATATTTATACTAATGACTAAACTTATATTTTGAGCTTGGGCTTAAGCCATCGAAATACAAACATAAGTCTAATTCTAAAACAAGTCCACTAATAAGCTCCTTGCAGTTGGAGCGGTAGTAGCACAAACACTCAGACTGTCTAGAAATTCAGAAAACAAAGCAGATGGAAAACCTTTGGTGAAGATGTCAGCAAACTGATAAACCTTTGGTGAAGATGTCAGCAAAACACACACATGTCAACAACAACCAAATCAAAAAAAAAAAAAAAAAAAAAAAAAAAAAAATGTCGTGCTCAATATGCTTTGTGCGTTGATGTTGCAGGATTAAGAGACAAATAAACTTCACTAACATTATCACAATAGAAAAGCGTGGCGAAGACAACAACATGTGAAGCTCATGCAAAAGATTATGCAACCAACAAGTCTTAGCAACAACATTGACAACACCACGATACCAAACTTTGCGAAGCGAAAGCGTAACACAGCGCTTAGAGGACCGGGAGAGAAGGTTGTTGCCAAAAACCACAATCAGCCCAATCTGCATCAAAATACGCAACCAAAGAAGATGTCGAAGCAGAAAACAACTGTAAGCCATAACCCATAGTGCCTCGAACATAGCTTAAAGTACGCTATATAGCTGAAAAATAAAGCTTCCACGGATCATGCATAAATAAACAAACATGTTGTACAACATAAAATATATCAGGACGAGTAAAAGTAATATATTATAGAGCACATGCAAGACTGCGATACAAAGTAAGATCCTCAACTGGTTCGCCAGCAACACCTAGCTCATAAGTGAGTGTCAAGTGGAGTAGTACAAGGATTAGAGTTGAGCATATGTACCCGCTCAAGCAATCCAAATATTTATACCAATGACTAAATTAATCTCTTGGGCTTTGGCTTAAGCAATTCAAATATAAAGACAAGTCTAATTCTAATATAAGCCCACTGGCAAATGCAACTC